>PVKS010033091.1:0-22027 GCA_004027875.1 Aplodontia rufa
TATTTAGTTTTTCATGTGGCTTTTGTTGCTCCTTCACTTTGTTGTGTATGTGGTGCTGGGGTTTGAACCCAGGTCCTTGCGCATGCTGGGCAAGCGCCGTAACTGCTGAGCCACCGCTCCAGCCCTCTGACCCATTTTCTTAAAGTGCTGAGTGGAACACACTTATTTTTTAAATCGACAATGATCATGTTTGTAATCTTGTTTTTTGATATAACTTCTAGGCAAGCCCTGGAGAAATCCAGAGAGTTACCAGCCCATGTCAGCAGTATGAACTAGCAGTCAGTACTTGTTGGTAATGAAGAGGTTGACTCTTTGGATGCCAATGAACTGGGAACAGCCTGCTAGGTGAAAAAGTTGACCTGGGACCTTGGCCACGTGTGTCCCAGCCACTGCCCGCATCAGCCAGAACGGGATTTTTGAAAATGAATCTGCTGTGTTATCCCTTTTTAAACATCCTCAATAGCTTCCCTTTCCTTAGCAGCTTTTGCAATGACTTTGACTCATTTCTAGTCACTTCCCCCCATTCCTGCTGCCCCGGCCACCTGTGAGCAGGCATGCCTCCCCTCTAGTGCCTGAACCGCCTTTGCAGCACTGTTCCTTTCACTGGAATCCTCCCTGCAAGGGCCGGGGGTGCTAGCTCCCCGTTCCTTTGGATTTCAGCTCAGATGTTCACTTGAGGTTACCCTCCCCCCACCTAAATTTTACTTCTGGGTAACACTCATCAGTACCTGGTTTGTTGCTACTTACTTTCTTTTGGTACCAGGGGATTGAGGCACATCCCAGCCCTTTTTATTTTGAGACAGGGTCTCACTGAATTGCGCAGGGCCTTGCTAAGAGCTGAGGCTGACTCTGTACTTGCGATCCTCCTGCCTCAGCCTCTGGAGTTGCTGGGATTATAGATATGAGCCCCAGTGACTTACTCTTTTCTTAACCGGCTCTTCCTTCACTGTCCCCACTACCAGGTAAGCTCTGAGGGCAGGGGCCTTGTCCTCATCACTGCCATCCTGGTGCAGGGCCTTTCAGGTGCCCAGTATGGGTGGTGGCCACTAGAGTCTCATTAGGTGCTTCTTCCTGGTCTCTTCCTGCTGACTCTTCCACAAAAGCACCAAAGCTCTTCCCTAGAGCTTTTGGCTTGATTCACAGAAAATCTTACCTATCTCCCCCCTCGCCTCCCAGCATCAAAATGACTTCATTATTGGAGAAGCTAGGAAATTAAGAGAAGGTAGATTTTTGGACCTTGTAAACTAAACCCCAAATGTATTTTACATTCTAACTATTCCACCTGGAAAAATAAGTCAGAAGCTGATATTTTTTTTCTTTTTGTATGAAAAACAGCTTTAACAGTTCCTTGACCAGGGGCACTTGGCCCTGAGTGCCTTGATTCTGCCCCATGATCACCAGTTTAATCTTAATCCATAGCACATGGTTCTGGGTTGGTATGCGTCTCTGTGGAGGAGTTGAATTACTATAAAAACTGAGAAAGAGCTTCCCATATGTGTTTCTTGGGACTGTAATGAAAACATGGATAGGGCCAGCCTCTGTGGGCCCTGGGGAACCAGTTAACCCTCGGGACGTCCAGTTTATTTTTGGTGCAGTGAGATCTGTTTCATGCTGTCAGGAAGGATGGAACTGAGCAAAGGGCACGTAGTAAGTGCTCCAAAAGTATTAGCTGTAGTTCCCCCTCTCCATTTCTGAGCTCAAATTTGGGTAGTTGCTTTTTCCAGACAAGAAGTGTTGGGTGGAGGTTTTGTTTGTTTGTTGTACCAAGGATTGAACCCAGGGGCACGTATCCACTGAGCCACATCCCCAGGCTTTTTATTTATTTTATTTTGAGACAGGGTCTTGCTAAGTTGCTTATGGCCTCGCTAAGTTGCTGAGGCTGACCTTGAACTTGCAATCTTCCTGCCTCAGCCTCCCAAACCAGTGGGATTACAGGCATGCACCACCACGTCTGGCTGAAGAGTTTTTCTTGCTGAAATTTATCCTAAACTAAATCTTGAACCATGAGGGCAGAACTGGGAGCTATGCTCTACTGTCCATAGTGCTTTGAGGAAGGGGTTCTGGGGTGCTCACCTCCCTACTGCTGAGGCTGCTGCTGTAACTCTTCAGGATTGTTTCCTGGTAGTTCTACCAGCAAAACCCACCCAGGACCAGGCAGTTCTCCAGTGCCACTGGCTCCCCCACCCCCATACCTTTCCTTGTTGAGCCCAGACCTAACTTGGTCCAGGAATAGCTTCCTGTCACGTGCCTCTCAGGAAGGTATAAAAATGAGGCCCAATTCCTGTTCAACTTTTCCCACGTAACTCACTCCACTATGAAGTGGGTGTGGTTGTTTTGTTTTTGTTTTCGTGTGGGCCTTTTGAACCTCAGGATTCTAGATCCTTCCTTTCCTTGTGACCAGCTCCAACTAGGTTTTCCACGTGAAGTCTTCTGCCTGCAGCAGAGAGCAGATGAGCGATGCTTCTCAGCATCCCCGCTGTCCTTGTGTGACCGTGTATAGGGTGGGGTTGCAGGAAGTGCACCTGCCAGTGAACCCCAGCTACTCCTGTTCCCCAAGCTTCCTGCATGGTGGCAGGAGCTGGCTCCATGTTGGAGACAACAGGGGAAGCCCTGATTCCTCTCCTCTGGCTCTCTGGGCACTCACTGACCCTTGCTGGTGCCTCTGTTTACTCCCTTCTTGTTCCCAGTCTCTAGTCTCCAGCTGAAATGCAGAAAGCTCTGTGGGCAGGGGTGGAGGTTCCCCTGGGGACAGAGACCCTTTGGAGAGCAAGAGTCCCTAGAGTACCTGCCTGCCCAGCCCTTTCTCCCTCCTAGACTTTAGTTTCCTTTGTCCCAACCGTGGCTTCTGTGCTGGGTGGGAGATTGCTAACCACAGTGAGGCCCTGGGCTTCCTCCATTCTGTGAGACCCTGCTCCCCACCCCAACTTGTCCCCAGCAGCACCTGGATCAGGAGGCACCCTCTGCCCTGGGGAGAGTGCCATTTCCACTCTCCTGCGGGGCAGCAGGATCCTGTGGCTGTGCCCTGAGCCATCCTCTGCAGGTCACCTTCTTGGGCTGCAGTGTTTAAAAGTGGTAAAGGACACAACCAAATGTCAGAGTGACAAAAGTCAAATTAAAAACTAAATAAGGTTGATTCTCTTTCTCTCTCACACTGTCCCTCTCTCTCTTAAAATTAAAAGTGGTAAAGGAAAAAGGCGATTTAACCTTGAAAATTTCATTGAGCAGCCTCTACTCAGCTCTGAAGTATGTCACTTGCCCCTCCTGCTCGTTTGTCAGTGTTTCTGCCCTTAACAATAACATGGATTTCCCCTGAGTCTTCAGGGTGGCAGGGTGGGGTAGGGGTAGAGGGAGAAAGGAAGGAGAACAGAGAGATCCAGGCTTCAGGTCATGGTGAGGAGTTTGCACCAAAAGCTGAGGACGTTGGGCAGCTTAGTCTTGGAGAAAACCCATTTTGTAAGCCCAATGCGTGGCTTCCAATGCTCCAGTTCATGCCTCTACATCTCTTTGTACTGGCTCAGGATCTTCTAGGTATTTCTCACCCTCAATGGTGCTGCCTTGGTCCTCGCAGCACTGATGAACACAGTGTAGTGGCCCTGCCCAGGAGGGGCCTGTCCTCTGGCTTAGGTCTCAGGTTGGCACCTAACCAGGCAAATGCATTCCAACAGATCCCTTTTCTGTGTAAACTGTTTTTCCTTGGAGGCTCTGGTTACCTCAGCGCTCAGGGACAGCAAACATCTTCCAACTTGCCAGAGCTGAGCTCTCGCTGCTCATTAGTTATACAAAGGAAAGCCTTGTTTGTTTTGGAGAAGGGGTTATTTATTTTAAGCCTTAGAGGCTTCTCCTTGAAGCTACTAATAGCAGGCAGGCCTCATTACGGTTTTGAAAACAATCATTTTTCCTGAGTAAGGACAGCCTGTCTTCCTACAGAATTTAGGACTGGAGACCTGAACTTGCTGAAAGCTGCCTTCTGGACTGCCCCCACTCCAGGAACTCTCTGGAAGGTGATAAATATTCATGGCCTCCTAGAGCTGCTTCCATCTGAAGGCTGGTTTCCCTCTTGTGCAGTGATGGCAGGCTGCCCCACGCAGGAAGTGAGACCAGCCTCCAAGCCTCTTTACCATTCAGGCCCCGCTCTGGAGATGTGCAGATGAAAGCAGGGTTCTTTAAAAGTTTTGGAGCAAAGGGAAAAAAGAAAAAAAGGAAGCTCATTAGATGTAACATTTTAGTTTTTGTTTGTTTTTCAAAAAGGGGACAGTGAGAGAGAGAAAGAAGCAGTTTTTATGTCGTTTTTCATGTGACTTTCATTCCTCCGACACTTCATTGTGTCCGTGGGGCTGGGGTTTGAACTCACGTACTTATGCATGCCAGGCAAGCGCAGAAACCGCCAAGCCACCACTCCAGGCCCTTGCTTTTGATTTTTAAGAGAGGGACAGTGAGAAAGAGAAAGGGAACCAAGTTTATTGAGTTTTTCATGTGGCTTTGGTTGCTCTGACTCTTCGTTGTGTACGCGGTGCTGGGGTTTGAACTCAGGTCCTTGTGCATGCCAGGCAAGCGCCGTAACCACTGAGCCACTGTTCCAGCCCATACAATATAATTATATATTTGAAAATTTTAAACTATGCATTTTATGGTATACATTGTGGCATGTACACTTCCTAAGTATGCTTTGGCTGGGAGGATAGGGACAGAGACGGCTATAATGGGGGTTCTCAACAAGAGGTGTGCTTTGGGCCCACCCAGAAGCTGCCAAGGGCAGTGACTCACATCTGAAATCCCAGCTACTGGGGAGGCTGAGGCAGGAAGATTGAAAGTTCAAGACCAGCCTCAGCAAGTTAGTAAGACCCTCAACAAATTAGCAAGACCTTTTCTCAATATAAAAAGTAAAAAGGGGTTTGGGGAGGTAGCTTAGTCATAAAGTGCCCCTGGGTTCAATCCTGCATTCCCCAAAACAAAACAAAATAAAACCCCCAAATGCAGAAACATAGGCTCCACCCAGGACCTGTGGACTCAGTCTTTGTGTGTGCAGCCCTGCCCTGTGTGCGTCTGGGACATCCAGTGCCACATCCTGTCTACTGTCTGATTCTTGGGGAGGGTTCTGGAGCCTCCCCTGACACCCCCAGGAGCGATGTGCATCAGAACCTGGCCCTGGAAGGTACAGATCTTGGACCGGAATGAGAAGTGGGGGCTGGATGGTTCCTCAAGCCAAGAACCCTTTGGTTTTAGGACCTATAGGAGGGAGGAGGCTGCAACTTCAGGTAGAGATGATGCCGTTCCGATCAGGTGGGCCACCCGGGAAATATCTAGACCTAGCTTTCATTTTTACCACTGTAGTTCCTCCTTCTCGCCTACTCTTTAGTTTTTGTACTCAAATCTTGTTGTAAAATATTTGGGATACACAAAAGGCACAGCAGGTAATAAAATCCACCTGTACGCTCAGCATAAGTCAGACGTTAGCGATGCAGCCGAGGACCCCCTCAGCCCCACCCAGAGAAAACTGCCAACACTGGGGGATTCTTTTCCTTCCTTCCTTTCTTTTTTCCTTCTTCTTTTTTTTTTTTTTTTTTGGTCCCCCAGGGGTTGAACCCAGGAGTGCTGAGTGAATGACATTCCCAGTCTTTTTTAATTTAAAAAAATTTTTTTTTAACTCAGAATCTCACTAAGTTGCTTTGGCCTCACTAAGTTGCTGAGGCTGGCTTTGAACTTGCAATCCTCCTGCCTCAGCCTCCCACATCTCTGGGATTGCAGGTGTGGCCACCGCGCCCAGCGAATGTGCATGCCTTGCTTTCTCCTTCGGCCACACACCCCGCAGTATTGTTCTGCACCTCGTCACTTAGGATGTGCATTGCCTCACTCTGATGACTTAATCAAGAGCAGGATACTTTGTCAAATAACCAGCAGTCTGAGCGAGGTCCACCAGGCTCCGTGGAGGAGTCAGATTGGCTGTTCACCCTGTTCTTCAGTGATGGTGTTGGAGTTCATCGTCTCAAGAGGGCTGCTGCATCTCCTGGCATTTCACTTGCCTTCCAGGCAGCAGGACAAGGGCAAACCTGCTCCTACCAACGGAGTCTGTCCTTTTCATCATCCAGAAGGTGATGCTTCCTGCTGTGGACTTCTGCTTGCATTTCCCTGACTACCCCAGGCAACAAAGAGGGTCAGCACAGCCAGGCTGTTAGAGGGCAGCTTGCTGATGGGTTCCATTTATAGGAAGAAAGGGAAAGGGGTATTGAGCAGTTTGCAATACGCTCCCCCTCCTAAACTTTTAAGTAAAAAGGGAGCTTTCTTCTTCAGTTTGCTTTTTTTTTTTAGAACAGTGAGACTGAAATTTATTTATATAATATTTATTCATATTTTATTTATAAAAAATCAATTTTTATTTATTTTTTCATGTGGTTTTTGTCGCTCTGACACTTTGCTGGGCACGTGGTGCTGGGGTTCAAACCCAGGTTCTTGCACGTGCCAGGGAAGCACAGTTACCACGGAGCCACCCCTCCAGCCTCTCAGTTTGCTTTTTAAATCTGTGTGAAGTTCACTAGACGTATCTGGCCTGAAAAGCGTAGCCAGTTCATTTATCTTTGTAAGCAAATGTGTGAACATACTGTGGCTCGCTTTATCCAACCTTTTCTTAGTAGGCACTTGAATTTTCCCAATTTTTTTTTGAGAGAGAGTAAAAAAGAGAGAATCAATTTTATAATCAGTGGTTGCAGTGCTTGCCTGGCATGCGCAAGGACCCAGGTTCGAACCCCAGCACCACATACACAATGAAGTGTTGGAGCAATGAAATAACGAAATAAAACTGATTCTCTCTCTGTCCCTATCTCTCTCTTTAAAAAAAAATGGATTTAATGTTTATCCTATTAAAAAAATAAAATGTGTGGGATGACTTAACCGTTCAAATCCTGGTGTGGCCACCAGGACTCTAGAGGAACACACAGCTGGCGGGGGTCTGGGGCTGCAGCTAACGCTGCATCCTCATAGGAGGTTCGTGCTGGGTACCCCTGTCCTGGGAAGAATCAAAAGTCAAAATTTAAAGTAAGGTATCCGCTGCAAGTGTGCCCATTTCCCTTCATCATGAAGCGGAACCTTTGTAAGTCCAGCATCTCTGGCACCGGGTGCCTTCTCCTCTGGTTTCTGGAAGAGATGGCACGGAGTTGGTGGTAATTTTTTTTTTTTTTTTTTTTTTTTTAAGAGAGAGGGACAGTGAGGGACAGAGAAAGAGAAAAACAACTTTATTTAGTTTTTCACATGGCCTTAGTTGCTCCAACATCTTGCTGTATACGTGGTGCTGGGGTTCGAGCCCTTGGACAAGCTGAACCACCGCTCCAGCCCTATACATTTAACCGTTGCTGATGGGGGTGCAGTTGGGACCATGGGCTTTTTGGGTTGCTTGCCTGGAGTAGAATAGTTTACTTTTTCTGTCTGGCTGAGCTGTGCTTTTCCCGGTCCTTTCGAAGGGGCAGGCTCCTGATGGTATTGTTTTGCTCTTTGCCTTTTGGTATTTCCAGGTTGCTAGCGTCTTTGGCTTCAAGACTGGAATATGTGGGACAAAAAGACAACCCAAACCCAGTTGTTCTTGGGCTCTGAGGTCTTTAACTAGTCCTCTTTCTTTTCTCTCCATCCTTCATAGCTTTTTTTTAATTGTGGTAAAATATGCATAACATAAACGTTACCATCTCACCCAGGTTTAAGGGTACAGTACAGCCAGTGGAATTCAATACATTTGAAATGTCCCACTATCGCCACCATCCATTTCCAGAGCTGCCTTCACCTTGTAAAACTGAAAACTTTACTCCCATTAAATAACCACTCTCCTACCCCAAGGTTTTGACCACCACCACCTACGTGTGGGTCTCTAGGCATTTCAGAGTTAGAAAAAATGTTTGTCTTACATACAGTACCTGGTGTATGGGGGGGAAATAGAGAAAAGTGCCCCTCATCTGTTTCGGGAGGGGATTTTTTTCGCCCTCTGTCACTTAGGAAAGACTTTAACAAACTTTTCTTGCTAAGTGTTTGGTCTTCTAGAGATGGTCAGATTTGAAAGGAGGCAGTTTTCCTTAAATGGTGTTTTAGCGCTAGGAATTAAGGTATCAGAGGGCTAGAGGACACATTTTGGGGGCGGCTGATGGAGGTGTTAAACTCCTGGGCTGAGTCTCTCCTGAGACTCCTGAGGCCGCATCTGGACCTGGAGAGGAATCAACCCCAGACCTTTGGGGAGGGGAGGGGGTCTGCTCCATGACCCCTGCTGGAATGTGCTGCTGCAGAGCAGAGCCTGTCCTGGACACTTGGCCTGCTGCAGAGGGGAAGGCGCGGGAACACCCTCGGCTGGGTAAACACTGTGTGTCGCCTTTCCCTGCCAGGGGTTGAGCGGCTAAGTCAGCTTAACGGGTTCCATATGTTTGGCGTCGCTGGTCCAGGCACGACCAGCTGCACCTCGAAGCAAGACTGATCCGCCGCTTCATGTTATAGAATGGCTCCTGCCGTTCCCAGCATGTCTGTGCAGGCCGGACACTGTGCCTGGTGTGTTTTATTTGCAAGTCTTGCAGAGCATTTATGTGTATTTAAGAATGTTTATAACATATATTTATAATTATTTCTATATTACCAAGTCACCATGCTAAGAAATGGTTTAATTTTTTTTTTTTTTAAGAGAGAGGGACAGTGAGAGAGGCAGAGAAAGAGAGAAACAACTTTATTTAGTTTTTCACATGGCCTTACTTGCTCCAACACTCAGTTGTGTATGTGGTGCTGGGGTTTGAACCTGGGTCCTCGTGCTTGCCAGGCAAGCCCCGAAACCGCTGAGCCACCGCTCCAGCCCCTGGTTTAATTTTTTATGAGAGCGTTTTCTGTGTAATCATTCCAATATAGATGGGAAACCTATAATTTATTTAATTTATTTAGGTCTTATTTTATTTAGTATTTTATTTTATTTTGGCACCAGGGATGGAATCCATGGGTGCTTAAATCATTGATCCATATCCCCACCCCTTTTTACGTTTTATTTTGAGACAGGGTCTCGCTAAGTTGCTGAGGACCTCGCTACGTTGCTGAGGCTGGCTTTGAACTAGCGATCCTCCTGCCTCAGCCTCCCAAGTTGCTAGGTTACGGACACGCATCCCTGAGCCCTCTGTACTGTCTTTGCAGGTGCTCTGGAACCTAGAATAATTTTCTATTTTCTTATTCTGCTCACCCCTTTGGAGAGTTTGCAGATTCCATTTGCACATTTGTAAGATCCTTGAGGATAAGACTGAGCAAGGGGGCTGGAGCGGTGTCTCAGTGGTTACGGCACTTGCCTGGCATGCGTGATTACGTGAGTTCAAACCCCAGCACCACGTACACAGTGAAATCTCGGAGCAATGAAGGCCACATGAAAAACTAAATAAAACTGTTCCTCGCTTCTCTCTCTCCTCTCTCTTAAAAAGACTGAGCGAGATGTCATCAGCACTGACGGTCTTGCACCCAGGGCCTTGCTCAGCTTTGCATGTAGCAAGCATCAGTGTTTGCTGAATGCCTGCCCGTGGTCTTTGTTAAGGTACCATTTTATCTGCAGCATTGGCTCTCGCCTCAGAGAAGGTGCTGCCTGTCTCCCTTTACGATGAAGAGAGTGGGTCTAGCATGGACAGTGAGTTACACAAAGTCGTCGGCCTCTGCATGGCTGAGCTGAGGGCTGAACTTGCCCCTCTGACTCCAGGGTCCCTGTCCTCACCCACCCCACACCTCCCACAGCCCCTATCTCCCAAAGTGCACATAGACAAGCCTGAGCCTTCTAGATGGGGTCTTGGGCTCAAGCCTGGACCCTCAGGACCAGCCGAGGGTGCTGTGCCTTGCATCCATTCCCGAGAGCAGAGCTCTGACCCTGGCTGCAAAGTAGATCACCAGCAGAGATTTTTAAAAATTCCAGTGTCCGAACTGCACCAGGTGGGGCCCAGGCTTCAAAAGCTTAAAAACTGCCCCCAAAGATTTCAGTGTTCTCATTAGTTCAAGAGCGTGAGGGGACAGTTGGAAGAAAGTGTGGGAAAGTCACAGGTTCTAGAATGTTCTTTCAGGTTGCCTCTGTGTCCCCTAGAAGGGACCTGGGGGTTGTGATCTGCTGATGAAGCTTCTTTTTCAACGTACTTCTTTGGAGAAAAAGGTCAAATAGTGTTGAAAAGTTAGGGACAGGGGCTGGAGTGATGGCTCAGCAGTTACGATGCTTGTCTGGCACGCACGAGGTCATGGGTTCAAACCCCAGCACCACGTACACAACAAAGTGTTGGAGCAACAATAGGCCACATGAAAAACTAAATGTAATTGATTCTCTCTTTAAAAAAAAAAAAAAAAAAAAGGGTGCTCAAGACCAGGGTGGGGAGCACATTTACTTTTCTGTTTTTTAAGCCAAAAAATGGTGTTTGTAGGTCAGGCAGTTGGGGGTTTGCCTACTAGCGCCTGTGTGTTTGCTCAGAGGACCAGGCCCCTTCAGACCCTCCAGCCTGGTGAGCTGGGGCCCAGTTGACCTCCAGACTCCTTCCTCTTCCTGTCCCAAGCCCCCTCCCCCCCCAGGCTGACCTGTGGCCACAGTGGTCTGACACTGACTCCAGCTGGTTTCAAGGGCCACATCAGCATTGTTTATCCAGAATCTGAGTGAAGAGAGGTGTCCTGTTTTTTTTTTTTTTTTTTTTTTTTTAGTCTGGCAACTGTGGTCCACATGAAGAATCTGCCCCCCAACAGCACCATGTTTTGGTTTTGTTCCCCAGGATTTGGGTTTGACCCCGGGGTGGGGGTGGGCTTTCCGCTGAGCTGCATCCCCAGCCTTTTTTATTTGATTTTGAGACAGGGCCCCCTAAGTGGCTGAGGCTGTCCTTGAACTTGCAGTCCTCCTGCCTCGGCCTCCTGAGTTGCTGGGATTGCCGTTGTACCCACCGTGCCCGGGCAACACCACGTTTGTGGGCCACTTCTTCTTCCTTCCACTGCACATCTCTGGATTCTCACTGGCACCTGGGCCTTTGCCTCCGGTTGCACCTCAGCTGAGACCTCTCGAGGCACACGGGGCCCCGACCACCTCCTCCCCTTCCTGTGCCCTCAGCTGCAGCCCCTGGTCTCTAGCATGGTGTCTTCTGGCCAGGCACTGTTATACCTGTGTGCACTGCAACACGGGGTCCTTTTCCTCCCACAATTGCCTTTTTTTTTTTTTCTTTAGCTTTCTCCAAGTGGTCTGAGGGCACTGGCTCCAGCAAAGCTAAAGATTTTCCATTTGCTGGTCAATCAGGTCAGGAGATTGATTGATTGATGGATGATTTCCTCCCGGTAGGGTTGTCCTACTCTTTACCAACCCAGAACCCTTTGCATTTGCAATCAAACCCACCTGCACTAAGTAAGGCAATTCCGTTCTTGCCCTTTACCTAGGTAACAGCAATGCAAATCTTGGCCTAGGGTGCTTGTTGAATGGGGTGCAGCCATTCGAGGTCTGGTCCGTTCACGTGGGGAGGGTGGGGGGGCACAGGGCCTTCCTTTAGACAGCAAGCACACCCCAAGGAGGCTCTTCTCCCCAACCACAGGGGCGCATCTTAGCAAGTCCCTGCATCTATCTAGTGTCACATGGTAGATACAGCAAGATGCTGACCCCACCGCTCTCACTAGTGCCACCATGGGGACCTGCATCCAAGCCTGCTCACCTCCCCAGGACCTCACCACAAACACAGCCAATGGATGACTTTGATGATGGACTTCATGGGGACACTTTGAAGCCATTGCACCTCCTTTGTTAGCCACGTCCTGTCTCTGCACTAACTCCTCAAGCCCTCCGTGCCTGGGACAAGCACCTTCCTTTATCCTGTTAGACTGTACAGCAAATCTGGAACCAGGGGATGCTCTGTAAATGTTCATTAGTAATTGAATCCTTCAGCCCAATTCCGGCAGACACCGGGTGGAGATCGGCTGTCTCTCAGGCCGGCCTGAGTGTGCAGTGCTGGGGGTGGGTTTGCTGTGGACTTGAGACTTCCCGCGGGGCTGCTCTTCCCCCACTCAGCAGCGGGGCTGAAGGTTAGGTCCCAGCTCGCAGAGAGAGGCTGGTTATCTTGCAGGGCTGGGATTGCAAAACAGGTTTCCTTTTTTTTTTTTTTTTTTTTTCTGTACGCTCATCAAAACATGTTTGCATTTTTGTAACAAATGTGTTACCTTTATCATCAGAAGGGTTTCATGTTACTAAGTTGAAACCAAAGAGAGTATTATTTGTTTCTCCCACTTCCAGTTTTTGCCTTCTAAGAAAGGGATGTATGTTTATTTTATTTATTTATTTATTTATTTATTTTTTTTAAGAGAGAGGGACAGTGAGAGAGAGAGAGAGAGAAAGAATCGATTTTATTTAGTTTTTCACGGACTTTTGTTGCTCAGACACTTCATTGTGTACATGGTGCTGGGGTTCGAACCCGCGTACTTGCGCATGCAGGGCAAGCACCATAACCACCGAGCCACCGCTCCAGCCCCTATTTTATTTATTTTTAAAGAAAGAGAGGGACAGTGAAGGAGAGAATCAGTTTTATTTAGTTTTTCACGTGGCTTTCACTGCTCCAACACTTTGCTGTGTGCGTGGTGCTGGGGTTCCAACCCGCGTCCTTGTGCGTGCCAAGTAAGAGCTATAACCGCTGAGCCACCGATCCAGCCCCAAGGGATATATATATTTAAAGGGGGAGATGGGGCCGCTGGATGGGACCCGGAGCTACCAGCTCAGTCTACCACAGGAATAAGATTTGTGTGACAGGAGAGGGTGGGCCCTGATCTACACTCCCTGGAATAAATGAATCCTCCTGTCTCAGTGTGGCTGGATGGCTGGGCCCAAGGCCAGCCCATGGTTGACCCACGTCAACTTCTGCTGACACATGCAGAAAGACAGCTCCCACACGCACTGAGACCTCAGGCTCAGGGAAAGCACTGAGCTATTCCTGGCTTTTTTTCTTTTTCTTTTTTCTTGTACTGAGGATTGAACGCAGGGGTGCTTTACCACTGAGCCACATCCCCGGTGCTTTGTTCATTTTTCATGTTGAGACAGGGTCTTGCTAAGTTGCTGAGGCTGGCCTTGAACTTGTAATCCTCCTGCCTCAGCCTCCCAAATCGCTGGGATTACAGGCGTGCACCACTGTGCCCAGTTTTCCTGGGTTCTCACACTTAAATCTCTTGTCCCCTCCCTGGCATTCATCCTGAATCCCTAAGGAGGCAGGTCCCAGAGGTACAGCCCTGAGAGCAGACCCCAGCAGGGAGGGAGCTGTTCCACAGTGCTGTCCTGAGGGTGCTTCTGATGCAGCCACAGAGGCTGAGGGATGTGTTCTGTGCAGAGTGATATGGCATGGGGGACACGAGAGGAGAAGTCCCTAGGTCTCCTCTCTGCCCCCAGATCTCTCCTCCGTTGGCCCACCAAGGGCTTGGCTGAAAACTCACATTCACTTGTTAAACAAGTTTAACTGGGGGGCCCTTGTTCTTTGTCACCAACGCTGCATAACTCTGTGCTGAGACCACGCAGCTCACTGCACGCACACTCAGGAGCCCAGCAGGCACCAGGTCCTGAGCAAGGGGGTAGGCCCAGCCCAAGGGTGGGGATGGGGCCCCTCTGTGCACCCCAAGTGTCATAGGAGATGGGCTCCTACGTCTCCCTCACCCACTTGCTTCTGCTGTGTTTGCACGAATACCAGTGAGGAATGTGCACTCCGAAACTGCCTTTTCAAAGGGCTGACAGTCCCGCTAACGTGAGCCTGTATTTTTAGAAACAGTTGTGGGCCAGATGAAATAAAAACATTTCCAGGCTCATTCCAGCAGGCAGGCAATTTCTGAACGTTCCAACTCTGGTAACATAGCATATATATAATTTACTTATTTATTTTTTAAGGCTCAAAATTGTAAGCTCATCTCTCTCTCCCTCCCTCCCTCCTCCCCCCCCCCCCTCTCTCTCTCAGAGGAACAGCGGGAGGGAGAGAAGGAGAGAATCAATTTTATTTTGTTTTTCATGTGGCTTTCGTTGCTCTGATACTTCTGGTGCTGGGGTTTGAACCTGCATCCTCACGTGTGCCTGACAAGTCCCGTAACCGCAGAGCCACCCCTCCAGCCCCAAGCTCATCTCTTTGTGACCAGTCTTTTCAGGACTATTGGCCAAATGTGTAGCATGGTCTGAGACAGAGTAGACAGTAAGAAAGGGATCCTAGACTCTCCTTGCCAGTACCTTCCCGTTGAGTTGGGTATGAAGGACTTGGAATGAGTCACCATTTGAAAGACATTGTTTTCTTGGTGGTACTAGGGATTGAACCCAGAGCATTATGCATGCCGGGCCAGCACTTTACCACTTAGCTGCATCCCCAGCAAAAAAAAAAAAAAAAAAAAAATTGGAGAGGAGGGGAGGTGATTTTCTTTTTCTTCCTTCCTTCCTCCACTGCCCGACTGGTGATGGAACCCAGGGCCCCGTGCATGCTAGGCGAGCACTCTACCACTGAGCCACAACCCCAGCCCATTATTTTTTATTTTTTATTTTGAGACTGGGTCTCACTAAGTTACTTAGGGCCCTGCTAAGTTGCTGAGGCTGGCTTTGGACTTGGGATCCTCCTGCCTCAGCCTCCCTAGCCACTGGGAATACAGGCGTGTGCCCCACCACCTCCAGCCTAGGAATCTTATTTCTTAAGCACTCTTCAGGAGGAGGCCAGTGAACTAATGAATGAACTTGGGGATGAGATGCGTGGGGGATGTGTGGGTTGAGCAGACTCTGCATATCCTTGCCGAGGGCCCAGGGATGCCCATCGATGCACAGCTCTCACTCTTCCCGTCCCTTTAAAGACTGACGCTCAGGTTCCCTGTTTTTCAGCCATTGCTGAGGTCCAGGAGGAAGCCCAGCCCTCCCAGCCGTTCCCAGCTGACCACAGCAGTGTCCAGCCTGCCTTGATGTTTTCACCAACCCAGCCTGGAAGAACACATCCAGGGAACACAGCTGTCCCCCAGGCCACCTCGGCTGTGTCAAAGCTGCCACCTCTTGCCTTTAATCACACGGTTGGACACATAATACTTTCTGAACATAAAGACGTCAAATTCAACTGCTCCATCAATGTGCCCAACACATACCAGGATGCAGCCATTTCTTGGTGGAAAGATGGGAAGGAGCTGCTCCGGCCACATCAGGCGATCACCCAGTTCTACCCCGATGAGGAGGTCACATCCATAATTGCGTCCTTCAGGTATGTGTGCTTTCTCTTTTCCTTCTGAAACGTCATTGTGCTGAAACAAAACGTCCGAAATTAAAACAGCAAACCCAAGCAAAACAGCTTTGGGTTCCGTTTGAATATCCCAGTCCCTTTAGAGTGCAGAAGAACCCGCCGCAGTGTGTGCTGCTGACTTCTGACTTCCTTTGCATTGACTGAGCCCCATCAGAACAGTCCCTCTGCAGACACTTGGCGGGTGGGAGAGGGTGGCACTTGGCCCCATTACCTACAGATCTGTGTCCAGTGCAGCTAGGACCAAGAACTCACCAGTGCTGGGCACTGTGCTGCTTGCCTGTAATCCCAGTGGCTTGAGAGGCTGAGGTACGAGGATCGCAAGTCCAAGGCCAGCCTTAGCAATTTAGCAAGGCTTTAAGCAACTTTGTGAGACCCTGTCTCATAAGAAAAACTAAGAAGGAGCCAGGTGTGGTGGCACATGCCTGTAATCCTAGCAACTAAGGAGGCTGAGGCAGGAGGATCACAAGTTTGAGGCCAGCCTCAGCAACTTAGTGAGGCTCTATCTCAACATAAAAGAAAAAAATAAAAGGGCTGGGGATGTGGCTCAGTTATCAAGCACCTTGGGCTCAATCTTCAGTACTGAAGGCCACCAGGTGGGCGGGGAACTGTGAGCAGGTACTGTGCTAACTTCTTTGCAGTGCTGGGGAGAAGACCTCAGGCTGCTGAGCTGAGGCTCTACCATGAGCTGCACCCCCACCCAGGAGACAGTGCTTCTTTAGGGGTTTGAGCAGGTATCAAGGTCTCCCATTGCTGGGACTTTAAAACAGAGCAGCCCTCCCATCCCTCTTGCTGACCTTAGTGCCTTGCCCTCCTCCTCCCCCCACAAATTGCCTGTTGAGAATTGTGGTGCTGACACAGCCTCCCTATGTGATGGGGCAGAGAGGGTGGAGCATCCGAAGCTGCCCAGGCCACCCCTCAGTGTTCCACTTTGTTCAAGAGAAGGCTGGACGCGCCGGGGCGATTGGCACCAGCAAAGGTGGATGTGTATCTGGAATGCTTCGTCCTCCCCACGACGGAGCCACTGTTTCACCGGCTAGCTGCGTGGCTTCTTACCAATCCTTTAGTACTGCCGAGAGGCAGAGAGAGAGAGAGAGAGAGAGAGAGAGAGAGAGGGAGAGAGACAATCAATTTTATTTCGTTTCTCATGTGG
This sequence comes from Aplodontia rufa, assembly GCA_004027875.1. Taxonomy (NCBI): domain Eukaryota; kingdom Metazoa; phylum Chordata; class Mammalia; order Rodentia; family Aplodontiidae; genus Aplodontia; species Aplodontia rufa. The sequence continues at coordinate 16,369 of PVKS010033091.1, forward strand.
CTTTTGTTGCTCCGACACTTTGTTGCGTACGTGCCAGACAAGCGCCATAACCACTGAGCCACGGCTTCAGCCCCTATTTTTCCTCTTAACCAGCAGGCTGTTGGTGTGCTTTCTGTGCCCCCCACTTTGTTTCTGGATATTTTATTTATCAGCATGTATTAATTTCACACTGTGAGTTTTACTGGTGATGAAACCCAGGGGTGCTCCACCACCAAGCTGTATACCAGCCCTTTTTTAAAATTTTGGGGCAGGGTCTCACTGAGTTGCCCAGACTGGCCTTCAGCTTGTGATCCTCCTACCTCAGCCTCCTGATTAGCAGGGATCATAGGCAGGCATCACTGTGCCCAGTTTAATTTCCAATTTTTTTTTTTTAAGAGAGGGACAGTGAGAGAGAGGAAAATCAATTTTATTTATTTATTTATATTTAAAGAGAGAATCAATTTTTATTTGGTTTTTCATGTAGGCTTTTGTTACTCCAGCACTTCATTGTGTGCGTGGTGCTGGGGTTGGAACCTGAACCCTCATGGATGCCAGGCAAGTGCTGTAACCGCTGAGCCACCGTTCCAGCCTCTTCTTTAGTTTTTCACGTGGCTTTTGTTGCTCTGACACTTGGTTGTGTGCGTGGTGCTGGGGTTGGAACCTGCACCCTCATGGATGCCAGGCAAGCACCGTAACCGCTGAGCCACCGCTGCAGCCCTCACTTGGTATCCGTATGAGTACAGTGTGGTATTGCAGCACACGCACAGCGGGCACCAATGGTCGGGGTAACTGGCATTTCCGTCTCCTCCATGCTTCTTTCTGTTCACCTCCTTAGAGTGCCTAGGTCTTCATAAACTAGGGAATGGTTGGCTGTCCCCTGCAGCCAGCCGTGTGCTGCGGGCCAGCAGAGCCTACTCCAGCCTCCCTCCAGCCCTCCCCTTCCCATCACCTCCTCTTTCACCTGGAGGGTTTTGTTTTTCTGTTCTGCACCAGTTCTCCTGGGAGCAGGTTGTGGAATTGGGTTGACCTGGGGCTGCCGAAAGCTCAGCATGAGGTCAGCTGGCGGATGGAAGGGAGAACCCCAGTTCTCTGGGATCCCTCCACCCTGGAGTGCAGCGCTCTGAGATCCGTCTGGTTTTCACTTGCTCTGACACTTGGCATCCCCCTCGCTGGCACATGCCTTCTGCTGAATCATTTTCTGTTTCCTTTCCCCAAAGCCACCTTGCAGGCCGCCCAGAGCTGAGTCACTGGTTGGACTTTAGTCCATCAGTGTTTGCACAAGAGGTGATCCTTTGCTCTCTTTGCCCAGGCTGGTTCCCTGGGTCATCCCGAGGCCCCAAGGTGAAGAACACCATTCCAGGTTTTCCCCTGGGTGATGCAACTCCTGCTGGGTCTCTCCAGCTGCTTTTCTCAGACCAGTGACTGAGGCCACTCAGGACATTCGACTGACATTTTTCTGCTTCAGCTACGGAAAGCGGATGCTTTACCGTTATACACCCAACTCCCGAAGAAAAATGTAGAATCATCATTTAATAACAGATGAGTGAGGAGTTGTTTAAAGCCTTAAACAAACAGAAGGTTCACAGATTGGTCTCATCACCTGGTGCTTGCAGGGGGGCATGGCCCCGTGGTTTCTCTTGGTGTGTCCAGCCATGTGACCCTGTGTCCCTGGGTCATCTGCCACATCTCCTGGCCTTCTTTCCATAGTGATGGGCTCTCGGTTGGCTCCAAAGACCCAATTAAAGACAATTGACATTGGAGTGTTTGTTTAAAGAAAGAGGGAGAGGGGCTGGAGCGGTGCTCAGTGGTTACAGAGCTTGCCTTGCATGGGCATGGATGCGGGTTCAAACCCCAGCACCACGTACACAACGAAGTATCAGAGCAATGAAAGCCACATGAAAAAAAACTAAAGAAAATTGATAAAAAATAATAATAAATAGAGAGGGAGAGAGAGAGGGAAAAAATTGCTTTTTCATCTGGCCTTCATTTTTCCGACACGTCATGGTGTGCGTGATGCTGGGGTTCAAACCCAGGTCTTGGCTCATGCCAGGCAAATGCCACCACTGAGCCACCTCTCCAGCCCCGACAGTGGAGTTTTTAAGCTTAGAATAGTCAGGGTCTTCCTTAAGACTGTATCTTTAGGGTTCAGAAGGATATTTTGAGAAACTTACAATAGAATTTATTTTGTTGCCTGTGTTTACTTTATTATGCATAAACTCTTTGTAAAGGAGAATAATCTTACTTTCCCCAAAACCAAGCCCAAAAGGAGATTTACTGGTTAGAAGTTGTACAAACGATGGATTCATGGATGAACAGGGTAGCATTTAGGACAACATCAAATCCATCTTTATGATATTCTCCAACTTGACTAGGGTGGTGTTCGGGTGCACAGTGTGATTCAGTGAAGCAAACAGTAGCAACTGAATCGAGCCTGCAAATGTGTGTGGTTTCTTGGCAAAAGAGAAGGACCCTGAAGGCCCTAAACTTGCTATCTTTTAGTTGAGGATTCTGGTATCGCCACATGCAGGGTGACTTGCATAGGCCCAGGAGAGAGCCAGAGTCCTGAAATCATAGGAGGGGAAGAGGACACAAAACAACCTTGCGGAGAAACTGTATGCAGAGCTGGTCATGGGGCCATTTCCCTATGAGACATCATTGTCACATATAGCAATTTCCACAGGAATGGAGGGAATGTACAGGGGTTCAGGAAATGAGGTCTCCAGATTGAGGACCCCATAGTTCGTACCTGCACTCATTCTTTAAGCACTTATGAGTTTTGAGAGGCTGGCAGCATTGCGGGTCCACACAGATGGTCCTGACTTAACGATGGGGTCACGTTCCCATAAATTCATCACAGATTAAAAATGCCCCAGGTCAGAAATGCAGCCAACACACCTTACCTGAGCATCCCAGCCCAGCCACTGCACTGTGGAGTCTGGGACTCTGCCCATGACCACAAGAGTCACCACTGCCACGAGCCCAGAGGAAGGATCAAGATCCAGAATTCGGGGCTGGAATGGTGGCTCAGCGGTTCCGGCGCTTGCCTAGCATGCATGAGGACGTGGGTTCAAACCCCAGCACCATGTACACGATGAAGTCTTGGAGCAATGAAAGCGCATGAAAAACTAAATAAAATTGATTCTCTCTCTCTCACTGTCCCTCTCTTAAAAATCCAGAATTCAGTGTGTGGCTTCTACTGAGGGAGAATGCGTCCATTCCATGCTCCACTCAGAAAAGTGACAGCCGAGGGCCATCTGTATTGAACCTTCTTAGGTGCGCTAGTCCCCGAGTCCTGGTTAAGGTTATGGATAGAGCAGAGGAAGGGACGATCCAGCAGCAAGAGTGAGGGGCTGAGGTCCTGCTAGTGTGCTGAGGTGCCACTTCCTTCAGGTTGTTTTTGTTTTTGTTTTTGGTACCAGGGATTGAACCCAGGGGTGCTTAACCACTGAGCCACATCCCCAGACCCAGACCTTTTTTTTTTTTTTTTTACTTTTTATTTTGAGACAAGGTTTTTCTAAGTTGCTTAGGGCCTCACTAAGTTGCTGAGGCTGGCCTTGAACTTGTGATCCTCCTGCCTCAGCCTCCTGAGCCACTGGAATCAGAGGCATGCACCATTACACCCGTCCATTTCGCTATATCTTTATAAGGCTTCAAAATAATTTAATGGTTGTTGTTATGCCTCTATTTTTGCAATTGTTTAAGAGAAGGAAATATAGAATAATGCAAATAAAATTAAAAAGGGAATGCAGTAAAAGTTATTTTCCAAATGCCAGGGGCAAGGGCATATACACGGGAAGAAAAGCTGTTGAAGAACTTCCCATCCAGGGCTCCTGAGCAGGTCTGTCCTGTGTCAGTAATTCTCTTTTGGTTTTTTTTTATTCTTGTTGTTGTTTTCCTATTAATCATGAATGCCTGATGGTGAAAGAGCCAAGAGTCATCTTTCCAGGTCAGGGTACTGCTGCTTTATGATTGATGGCTCAGTGATTAATACTGAGAGCCCACACCTCTCCCCTGCCCTCCTGGTCCCGTCCAGGTTGGTGTGAACTCTGGCTGCATGCCGAGAGCACTTACCAGCTTCTGTGCAGACTTGAGTCACTGGGCTGAGCCTCCTTTCCGGCTCTCTGGCCAGTTGCCCTCCTCATTGATCCAGGACCAGCTGGGAGGTAGGACAGTCATTCATCCACGCCCCAGCATGCTGCTTGGCCAAGAGCTCTTCCTGGAGCCTGCAAAAGAGGGTGTAGTTTGTGGGATATAATTAGCCCCGAAGCCCTCTAGCTTAGATGGAGAGGCCCCTGGTTAGGTACAGCATTCTAGAAAGGTGTAGCTATCAGACAGCAAGACTGGGGGTACCTCAGTCTCTCAAGCTCAAGCAAAAACCTTGGCTTCTGAACACAGGCAGATGTAGCTATGGGGAGACATGTGGTGAAGGGAAAGGGTTTGGTTCTGTTTGGTTTTGTTTTGGTACCATGGATTGAACCCGGGGGCACTTAATCACTGAAGTACATCCATGGCCCTTTTTTTAATTTTATATTTTGAGGCAGGCTCTCACTAAGTTGCCGAGGCTGGCCTCGAACCTGCAATCCTCCTGCCTCTGCTTTATGAGCTGCTGGGATTCTAGGCCTGCACCACCACACCTGGAAATCATTTTTTATTTAGTTGAGACAGTGCCTGATGCTCTTTAAATTTTGACTTAGTTTCCAGTGACCAAAGCTGGAAGAATTTTATTTTCTCAGCTTTCTTTGTACAGATGTAAAGATGTAGATGTAGTTTGGGTCCCCCGAATCCTGTGCCCTCTGCAATCCCCCCTTTTTTTTCAATAGAGACAGGGACAGTGAGAGAGAATCAACTTTAGTTTTTCACGTGGCTTTCGTTGCTCTGACACTTCCTTGCGTACGTGGTGCTGGGGTTTGAACCTGGGTCCTCACGCATGCCATGCAAGCACTGTACCTGCTGAGCCACCACTCCAGCCCCATAGTGAGGTTCTTCATGCTCTGATAAGTCCTCCTACTCCTACGCTTGGCGTTCTGTGACCCTGGCTGAAACATTTTTTTTTTTTAAAGAGAGAAAGGGATAGAGTGAAAAAGAGAGAGAGAGAATCAATTTTAGTTTTTCGTCTGGTTTCTGTTTCTTCAACACCTAGTTGTGTATATGGTGCTGGGGTTCGAACCCAGGTCCTTGCTCATGCCAGGCAAGTGCTCTAACCACTGAGCCACCGCTGCAGCCCCTGACTGACACATCTTGACAGCTACTCTGGGTGGTGATGAAAGCGGAATCATACACGAGCATCAGCAGAAACCTAGAATATAAGCACAAAGCGAAACATCAGGGGACAGTTGCTGGTGACCAGAAACCTGATGGTCACCTACTTACTTCACACCCGCAAGATTTCTTTGGGCCCAAAGTGCCTTGCACTGGCCTAACCATCAGAGCCCATCAGCACCGTGACCCCCAAGGCAGGAAACGCCTCCACATTCTGTCTTTTTTTTTTTATCATGGTGACCTTCGTGTGACATTTTACCCCTCTCTGTGTAAGTTGGTGGCATTAAGCACATCCGCATTATGCTACCATTGCCACCATGCAGCCACAGAAGTTTTTCAAAACTGAAGCTCTGTTCCCATTAAATACGAGCTCCCCATCCTTCCCTCCCCTAGCCCTGGGAGCCACCTTCCTTCCTGTCCC
>PVKS010033092.1:0-22005 GCA_004027875.1 Aplodontia rufa
AACGGTCATAGGCCATGAATGCCAAGAGGATGCACTCAGCCACACCCACACCAAAAACTAGATACATCTGGATCAAACAGGAGGCAAAGGAGACAGTGTGGTTCCTGAGCACCAGGTGGATCAACATCTGTGGGATGGTGGTGGTGATGAAGCAGACATCCAGGAAAGATAGGTGTCCAAGGAAGAAGTACATGGGGCTATTGAGCCTGGGGTCTGTCCAGGTGATGAAGATGATGAGGCCATTCATGGCCATGGCAAGGCCGTAGAAGGCTAGGAAGAGTGTGAAGAGCAATGCCTGGGTGGAAGGGTAGCTTAGCTCAAAGCCCACAAGAATGAACTCTGTCACTGTGCTGCCATTCGTTAGGTCCACCATCTGGATGCTTGAGTAGGAAAGACAGGCAAAGCACAAGAAAAATAGATATAATATATGAGGAACTACCAAAAGATACTTTTTTTTACCTATGGCTTATGTTCATTGTACCTAACATTTAGTGCCTTGTTAGCCACCATTAATGGTTGTGCATTTGTCTAAATAAATGAGATAACAGAATGGAGATCATATCCTACCTCATTCTGTTGCTCTTCTGCCAATGATATTTGTCACTGAATCACTTTGGCAAGTAACAGAGAGGATCTCATGATGTTTGAAGAGGAGCTGATCCAGGGAGAATGGTCCGACCTGGGTGGCCACTCTGAAAGAGAATGGTGTCTGATGACCTTGTTAGTTCTTTGACATCTTTACTATTCCAGATAAACATCTACTTAATATCACTAAATTACATGTGTACAGCATTTTAGGGCATAGGTGTGAAATCTCACATGCCCCATGTTACCATGTGTTAGTGCAAAATATTATTATGTTCCTTCTTTTTCATCTTGCATATTTTGACTTTTCAGGGCTTTAAAATTTTGTCTCCATGCTTGACTTAAAAATGACATGTCTCGTCTGGTCATTGTGACACATGCCTGAAATCCTAGAGACTTGGGAGGCTAGACAGAAGGATTGTGAGTTCAAAGACAGCTTCAGCAGCTTGGACCCTGTTTCAAAATAAGAAATAAAAGGGCTGGGGATGTTGCTCAGTTGTTAAGCACCCCTGGGTTTAATACCCATTACCAAAAGAAAAAAAAAGAAAATACGTTTTTCTGTTAGTTGAAAAAATACTAGCAAGAAAAAAATAAGTAAGCTCCTTTAGCTTCAAACAAGCAACTGTTAGTTTGCAACATAAAACTTATCCTTGCAAATATAATTTCTGATAAAGAATCTTCTATGAATGAACTTCAGAAGTTGTTGCTATGTCTTCTAAACTAAATTTGAACCTCTGAAATGTAATTTTTATTAATTATCCTAATTAATGGCTGTGGTGATATTTCAATTGTTATCTCTGTCATCTGAAAGGTAGGGGTGTGTGTGTGTGTGTGTGTGTGTATGAAATTTCTTTGTTAAATCATAAAAGGATCATGATATTTTCTTCTTCCAGCTGCATAGAGATAAAATAATCATTTATTCAAGATTCCTTGGATTTTTGTATTTATAGAACTGAGGGTTTGTTATCTCATTTAAATTAACAATAATTTACAAAGTAGTTCATATCCATCATGACATTTGAGCCTCCATTTTATTATTGTACCTTAATGATGTTATTTAATCTCATTGAAGAACTGCTGATAAGTAAGGTTGCATAACGTAGTTGAACACAGTTTGTCAGGGAGAGAATAGAGAATGAATTTTCAGCTGTAGGTCTAGAGTGATGTCATAGTTGATTTAATTAACCTACTGTTCTGACCTATTTTAGAACCATCTGCAAGCAAAAAAGAGATGGTCCAACGGTTCCAAGAGCCTTTCAGAAGAACAGCAGTTTGTATTAGTGGAGTAGCAACATGATGGTGGAAACAGGACTGTTTTGATTATTATACCCCTGGTTATCCATAGACTTAATGGGATAAAAGAATAAAATGCTGGTTATTATCAGGGTTGGAGTAGGGTGGGAAATAACTTATTTCATATTCCATGTGAACAGAATTGTCATAACATAACACTCCTGATCTTTTTCTTCTTCCTTTATACCGTTGCAGGGGAGACGGAGTGGTTTACCTGATTGTTGATTTTTAAAAGGGAAACCAATCACATGTGTTCCATGTCTTTCCCCTTACCATCCTTTTAGGAGTGAGTGGTCTCTTGAGCCTGCTCTTCCCCTATTTGGGACGGCTCTGTTGTTTCAGTGCTGCCAGTAACTGGGGAATAAGTGTGTTTAACTCCTAGCTTCTACATTAGGAAGACCATCCCTAGCTTTGTTAATAGAGGTAATATCTGGCCTTTATCTAATGACTGTGTTATTTTCAGTTGATTCAGAACCAGAAAGGAAGAGTAGTATTATTTAATGGACTTCCTCAAAGTCCCAGCAATTATTATTATTATTATTTTTTAAAGAGACAGGGATAGGGAGAAAGAGATGGAAAGAGAGAATCAAATTTTATTTAGTTCTTATGTGGCTTTCATTGGTCCGACACATTGTTGTGTACATGGTGCTGGGGTTTGAACTTGCAACCTCATGCATGCCAGGCAAGCACCACAACTGCTGAGCCACTGCTCCAGCCCCCAGCAATTATTATTGATAACATTATCACGTATCCGGATATAAAATTATAAGCAAAGATATGTGATGAGAGTTTGTTTTTAATGAAAAGAAACTCAGACGTTATTATGTGTTGCAGATTCTGGAAGGAAAGAATTTGGTCACTTCACATATTTTGAATTCTCTGAGTATAGTGCTGGTGAGTTAAGGGACAGAGGTCTACTTTCCATGATCATAGGAGCACAATGGACAAGTATGCTATTGTACTGACTGGTGGGAAAATGTAAATGTCTCATTATCATGATTCTTGTCCTGTTTCCTGAAGAGGAGCAGGACATATTCAACAGTTAGCACAGAGTTCCTGTTGTCTTTCTATGATGTTCCAATCACAGGAAATATACTCTTTTCAGCATTTTATTATTCATTAATTCTATAGATTCTGTTTTAGGAATGGGGTCAGTTACTGTGAGTTGTATGTAACCCCACCAACCTTGTTTAAATAGTATATGTTTTTCTTAGTGTTAGTCTCTGTTAAGTTCAGCTATTTTCTTAAATTTTTACTATAAATAAAATGTGCCTCTCAAAATTGCAAATTTTAAACCAACTGATACTGAGTTTCTTTTATGTTTACTTAAATCTCTTTTTGTATTACATAGTATCATTTCATGACACAGAAAATCATTGTTTTTCTGGTGGGGAAACCATGTGGTAGATTTAACCTGGGGTTCATGGCCACCCACCTTAGGGAATCAATAAATCTGTTTTAGAGTATCCGTGCATCTCTGAAATGTTGTAGGAAAAGTTGTGTGTACATTAGAGCATTTTCTTGGTTATTCCACAATTTGTCAGCTTCTCAAAGGCATCTGGAAAGCACAAAGGGTTCAAAACTTTTGATATATAGATTTGGAGTTATTAAGCTCCTACAGACTTCTTTTAGTTGAAAAATAAAGTACTTTTTTGTCTTGCTGAATTATTTCCTCAAAAGTTTCTGGTATAGCTGGCTGGGCGGGAATGGTGGCGCTTGCCTGTAATTCCTTGGCTCTAGGGGGCTGAAGCAAGAGGATCACAAGTTCAAAGCCAGCCTCAGCAACTTAGTGAGGCCCTGAGTAACTTAGTGAGACACTGTCTCAAACGAAAAAAAAAAAAAAAACCAACAAAACAAAACTTTAAAAAAGGGATAGGGATGTGGATTGGTTGTTAAGCACTGCTAGATTCAATCTCTGGAACAAAAAAAAAGTTTCTTGTATGGAGAGTAATAGAGAATTGAGCATCCAATCCCCACTATCAGTCACCTCTTTTTCTCATTTTTTTTTTAACTGGTGCATTATAATTACACATAATGACCACCTGTAACTTAAGGCTATAACTATCCCCAAGAAATCTCAAAGAAGTCCAGGAAGTTTATTATTAGCGAGGGATTTGGCTACCAACTGTTATGTTGGAGGGATCCTGGCTCTCACAAGTAGGGTAGAACACATGGTAAGATCTTTTCCTTGGGCCACTTAGTGACCTAAGGCCTATAATGTTAAAAGTAACTGGAAGCCTCTTGTTTGTTTCCTCGGAGGCATATACTCCAATTTGGGCTTCACAGTTAAAAGAACAAATTGATATATGGACACAGAGAAATGAGCAGGGGAGGGGTGAAATAATTCAATAGTGTGTGTATGTATTTAAATTAAATAGTAATAGTGTCTGTATTTAAATTCAGAAAATGACATTGGTTCTAAATCACCATGGAGGCAATACCATAAGTTACCATAAGAGAAACTAGATCTTACCTAGAGATAAAATACTTTTTTTTTTTTACTGAGAGTGGGAAGCAGAGATGGGGGAAAACTATCAAAAGGGAGCTTCAGAATGCTTTTTAGGGAAGTTCATCCTGGGGAATGCCTCTGTGGTGACCAGTGGTGTTGCATTTCCTTCAAGGTAGTAGAAATAATAACTGGAGGAACTTCCTGTTGTGCAGGGATTTTAAACATTGAAATGATGGGCTAAGAAGTCTAGTTTCCTTCTCTGTAGATTTTGAGAGTGTTTTTATGAAAGTTCCACAGTGTCAGGTCCAGTTTGCATTTGGTCTAATATAAGGACAAAGGACAGTGGCCTGCATAGTTACCAGTGCCTCCAGGAGAATCCGTGTTTCTTTCCCCTAATCTCCTTCCTTAGTTTGTGATATTAACAAATACTTAGTCTCCTAAGTCAGAAACTTAAGAAGATACCTTCAAATCCCTCTAGAAATTTTCTAACCTCTGTGTTAAATTCCATTACATACTGGCTGATATTCATCTTCCTCTACTCTTCTACAGGCACCTTTTACTACAGCCACTTCTTGTCTTTTCCAAGCACTTCATGGTTTCCTTAAGCCTCTTAAGTCTCTGCATATATTCTCACCCTCTCCCTGGAATTTGCTCTCCAAACACTCTCTACTTGACACACTCCTGCTTCTACAAAACCAACCTCAACTCCTGTATCTATAGTGAAGCCTTCAGCAGTAGCTCCTACCCACCTCAGTCTGTATGAAATTGTACTTCTTCCTGCCTCTCCTAGAGAAAACACTCATCACATGCTATAATGTCTTCCCCATTGGATTATGAACTCCTTAAATATAGAGATCTTATATCCTTATCTACTGGCATACTGCCCACTGCATAGCCTTTTTTCAATATATGTATTTGTTGAAAGAATGGTGAAAAAACAATTTTCTATTTAATGTTACCAATTATATCAACTTTATAAATAAGCTCCTTTGAACCTATTTCTCCTCTGTAAGATGAATAAACACATATTCGCCTGATAGGTTTATTGTAAAGATTGAGGGAATTTATTCTTTCACTTAAAAATTGTGTGTATGTGTATGTGTGTGTGTAAATTTCATAGAACAGTATCTGTAATAGGGAAAGTGCAGAGTATTTTTAATTTGCTGCCCCTCTTTGTAGGTCATTTGATAATGGAAAAACATTATTTAGGTCACTTACATTTTAAATGTCAGCAATCCTCAAAATACCTGAAATCTTTTAAAAATGAAATCTGTCAATTAAAAACTTATTTCCTAAGCACTGTTAAGTGCTACAGATTGTGTTTTTGCAGAGCATATAGTACATTTGCAGATAGGGATATTTGACAAAGTATAATAGTTAAAAGCTTTAAATAGCACTTCAATAAAGTACTGAGGGATTTCAAGAGTAATTAGATAATGCAATAGGAAAAATTGAAAAAGTTTGTAATCGGAAAAAGGCATCTCTGTAAAAGACAAAAAGGTCAATACAAGTGAGAACAACAGTTAAATCCAGAAATGCTTCAGTTTAGTTACAAACCTGCAATAACACCTAACTTTCGTGGAAGACCTTAAGAGAAAGAAAACAGCCATAAAAGACATTCTTTTAGTAAATTAAATTAGATACAGGATTTTTGTAATATAAAGGACAGGCTCAGTAATGAAAAAAGTTTTCCTTCCTTCTTTACACTGGACAATAAACAGAGATTCTAATATCCAAATTTAAACCAGATGAAAAAATAAATAAAATTGACTCTATTTCTCTCTCTCTCTCTCAGAAAAAAAAAAAGAAAAGAAAAATCAGACATACCCTAGAAATAGATGAGGGATGAGTACTGAAAGTATCCCTGTTAAAAGATCAGGTCAACCAGGATCTTACAGAAGTCCTTATTGAAACTAGGGCAGCCCACAACCAGAGATAAAAAGGGGAGAAGGCACAAGTTGCAGTGTTGTTTGAAGATTTTACTGTTTATCTGTGCAGGGATAGATCCAGGTAACTACATCTAATTGGGTAGGTGTCTCACATTAGGAATGTCGGAAGGATAGGAAACTACAGAGACACCCTTTACCAGGAGCAAATAAATAACATTAAAAAGCATGGTCCATAGAAAGACGTTGCAAGACCACAGTTCATCTCTGTCGGGATTTTCTGAACTTGAAGCCTATCGCACCCCTGTTATTAGCAGGCAAGACTAGGTCCTAACTACATACTTGTGAGGCCAGAAAAGAATAATTTTTTTTCTCCATATGATTTTTACACATTACTGAGAAACTCTTGGATTTATGGAATTTTTAAAGATTTTAAAACTTGAGAAATGATTTTGGAATGCCATGATTTTCACTAACACATCTACATGAACTTTGAGGAATTTAGGAATAAAACTGAGAGAGAACAGTTGATAAACTTTTGCCAATATTTTCCAATAAAACTGTTGAGACACAGGCATGTGGATTCATCTTTGGACAAACATTTAGAGGACAGATGAATATGGCTTTTAAAGAAGGACAAAGACAAGAGTGAGTCCTTGTAGGCCTCTGCTAGCAGCTGTGCTATAATTTAGCAATCCATTCCAATGTCTCACCAACTCTTCTGAAGTCTTTCCATAGGTCTGCCCATTTCTTTTTAAAGTTCATTCTCATTTTCCTTCCCCCACCCCAATTTTCGGTTAAATTAAAATTATATGTTAAAAGAAACAGACTAGATTCTTAGTTCTTCATGATATCTTGCCAATAATTAGCTTGCAAATGGAGATTGGTCAAATTGAGGTAAACTGTAGAAGTTTTCTAAATTTTCTTTTTGTTTCCCAAGCAATTTTTTCTGTTTTTACTTTACTTTCTCTGTCTCTTAGTTGTGGGATCCACTTCAATTCCTCTACATCTCTGTGTGTGTGTTTCCCCAGTACTGGGGATTAAACCCAGGCCACTCTACAACTGAGCTACATCCCCAACATTTTTTACTTATTTATTTATTTATTGAGACAGAGTCCTGTTAAGTTGCCCAAGCTGTCTTCAAACAGCCTCTCAAATTGCTGGGATTACAGCTGTGTGCCCAGCTCTGAATCCCTCTAGTACAGCTAATCTCTTACTTGTAGCTCCTGAATATGACTGGCCAGGGACAAGGGTTATAGATGTGCCCTGACTTGGCATGCCAGACCTGATATGAAACAGGCCTCTGTGATGTATAAAAGGTAAATGTAGGCCACATATTCTCTTGAAGATTCTTCTTATTAAGTTGCATTGATGGAGGCTATCATAAGTAATGAAAATATTAAAAATAACCTCAAACTCATTTTATAGGTGAGAAGCTAATTCCATATTATGCTTCTATCTCATAGGACTTGATCTCTTTCCAGTGGCCCAGATGCTTCTCTGACTGGGTCCTAAAGTGAATGCACTATTCCATTAGAGAAGCTAAGATAAAATCAGTCTAGACTTCTCACAGTCACCTTCAAGATGGGGATTTAAGAAAAAAAATAACCAGAAAACTAAGAGAGAGACAATTATATGCAAAGATACCCATAATAATACTCCTCTGAATATTCAGACTCTCTCATATGTTCAAGCATGAGTGAATAAGAATTTGGAGAGGATAATTTAGTAATCAAGGTGAACTACTAAATACAAGTGGTCTACAGATTAACTCCAGATGTTCCCTGACAATGATTAATCTGAGCTATTTCACTATTCTAAATGCCTGAAAAAATTTTGGAATTATTCTAAATAACTTCAAGAAGAAAAGAAAGAGAAAAAGTGAGAGAAAGAGAAAGGGGCAGAGGAGACAGAAAGGTGGAGGAAATATTGAAATGCCTCTAAAAAGCTTAGAGGAGAGAGGGGTGGGGGGAGAGAAACTTATATCAGAGAGAATTGGTACGGTATTGGTACTATTCTCTGTACCAATAGGATATAGAGAAGAAAAAGCTGAAACACAGAGTCCTGGACTAAGAAATAGTCCTAAGGTAAAAAGTTACATATTCATCAGATTCAAAAGTTCAAAACAACTCAACAGCAAAAAAGCAAATAACCAGAATTTTTTTTAAAGGCAAAGGACTTGAAGAGGTATTTCTCAAAAAGACAGACAGAGAGCCAACAGGTATATGAAAAAATGTTCAACATTCCTAATGATAAGGGAAATATAAATTAAAATCACAGTGAGATATCATCTCAAACCTATTAGGATGGCTATTATAAAAAATATGTAAGTTGGCAAGGATGTGGAAAAAAAGAAACTTTAACACTATTTATGGGAAGGTAAATTAATACAGTTATTATGTTAAACATTAAGGAGGTTCCTCATCAAATTAAAAATAGAACTGCCATGTAATCCAGCAATCTCACTTCCAGGTATATATTACAAAGGCAATGAAATCAGTATATGGAGGGGAAATTGGTATCCCGTGTTCAATGAAGCGTTATTCACTATAGCCAAGAGATGGAATCAAATGATATGCTATCAACATATGAATAGGTGTGGAGTGGTGGCTCAGCGGTTACAGCACTTGCCTGGCATGCACAAGGATACAGGTTTGAACTCCAGCATCACAATGAAGTGTCAGAGCAATTAAAACCTAAATAAAATTAAAACGAAAACTAAATAAAATTGATTCTCTCTTTCTCTGTCATTGTCCCTCTCTAACAAACAAATGTATGAATAGATTTTCAAGAACGTGGCGTATATACCAAACAGTAGTATTCAGACTTAAAAGGCAGGAAATTCTGTCATTTGGGACAACATGGATGAATCTAAAGTACGTTATGCAAAATTAAATAAGCTGAGCACAGAGACAATAATTGGTATCATTGACACAGAAAGCAGAAAGCTTGATTACAGAGGCTGGGGGTGGGGAGACCATTCAAAGGACATAAAATTTCAGTTAGGAGGAATAAATTCAAGAGATTATACAAAATGGTGAATATAGTTAATAAGAATATATCATATACTACATAAAAATTGATAAGTATGTGAGGTAACGGATGTATTAATTTCACAATGTATACTTACATTGAAGTATATACTGAAACATCATGTACATTGCAATTATATATACAAATTTGTCAATAAAAGTCACAATATTGCTTTGAGTTAGATTTAAGGCACAAAGTGAAGTGATTTTATTTCAAGTTAAATGATTTGCAAAATTATTTTTCCTGAAGACTTAATCTTTTTTATTAACCCAGACCTCATTTAAAATTATTTGTAATTTAAAGTTAATGTATAAATTTAAAAATAAAATAATTTTCACACATTTAAGAAATACACTTGAAACTTAATCTCATCATTTATAGGAATCAGTGAGGCCCACCATGAAGTAGAGTAGTGAGGGACTTTGGGTGTCAGGCATATATGGAATTCAATTGTAGCATTGCCTCTTATTCTAGTGTAGAATTGGCTAGCTAGCCTGAAAGTTTTTCTCTTACAAAATGTGACAAACTCCTTTTATAATTTATATTATAATTGTGGCTGGGACAGACCGTATAATAAGTGTTGTTTCTGATCTCTGATTATTCTTGTTTCCCTATGGCTTCCCTTCACACATGGAAGGGATCAACACTTGTAGGCTGAACTGCTCCTGTAGTAATCCAGAGAAACAAGAGGATGTTACCCACTCTTTCTAATCCATCCTAATGCTTCCTGCTTCTAATTGGCAGAAAGTTCTTTACCTCTAACAGGTTTTTTTTCCTTATATATTTAAGTCCCCTTTCCACTTAATCTGGCTTCTAGAAACATTGCAAAACAACAATAACAACAACTAAAATAAAACATGGAGCCATTCTCTATCACAATCTGTAAGAGCAGACCATCCTCAATCTTCCTTTCCCTAGGGAACAAGAAAAGAAAACACTAGAAAAACAGAAAGAACTGACATGCATAATGAAGAACAAGGGTCAAGAAAGAAAGAAATGAGAGAAAGTAATCAGAGACTGGGGAGAGATCTCACTAAGCAAAAAAGAAAGTAAAAGGTTAAAGCCAAAGAAAGAAGTAGACTGAAATAGAGGGAGACAAGAAGATGTGAAAATACAAGATAAGTGAATACAGAGGAGTACATCAGGAGACAGATACCAAGAGCAGCAACCTAGGGGCCAGAGAAATAACAAAAACGAAGCAAACAAATGAAAAACAAGGAGACAAAAATCCAATCATGGAAAAGAATCATCAAGACTGACCATCACACTGCCTGGTGATACGGAATCAGGATACAGGGGCTTCCCCAAGTTCTAGGAACAAGGGGATGACCTGCACTGTCCCCTTCCTGGTCTTTGCAGGCAGGCCTCTGCAGGGTGGGATGGCCTTCTGTCATGTCCAAACTATCTGCCCCTCAGTCAGATCCAGAAGAACAGATTGGCAGACTGAGAGATCCCAGTGGAAATGTGGAGGGGAGACAGAGGAAGAAGTGACTAAAAGAAAAGAGTTAGGACTGAGCTAAACTTCTAGAGAGGAAGAAACTGAGCAAGGGGGTTAATTGAGTCAAGATCTGTGACTCCTCCCCTGTGATAGAAACACAAGTCTTTCCTAAGGAACCCTGGGAGTGTTCATCATGCCCACAGAGAAAAGGTAGGCTTTCACAGAGGAAATGAGTTCATTCACTGACCTTGTCCATGACCACATGCTAAAAAGGGCATTGGCTGTGCCTGATATCAGGCTCAGAAGAAAAGGTGCGGAGTGAGCATGCAGTGGTTTTGCTGCAAACCAGCTACTCACTTATAGAGCTGGGCAGATGGGCTCCTTCGCCCTTTGCTCTCTTCACCATTTCTTACTATCTGCATGCACGCACGTGTGCGCGCGCGCACACACACACACACACACACACACACAGAGGCGAGCACAAATTTCTACCTGGTTACAGTTGGGAGCCAACTGTAATAAGGCCAACTATGTATTTTTGAGGGCTGATCATTCCAACTGTATCCCTGAGGACAGTCTTGATCCAGTCCTTTCCAAGCCTCCTGGTGGGGCCATGTCCATGGCAAGTAGCTCTGTAAGGCTTAGCAGAATCCCAGGATTTCCTAGGGAAGTTTTATTTCCTTTACTAGATAACTTTATAGATAAGGAGCCTGGCAAGTATCACAATTCTTGTCCTGTCAATTTCAAATCTAGGAACCCTTTAATTCTTGCCCATCTCTTTTCTAATTTTATTTTGAATTAACTTTCTTGTGAGGATTTCTGCTGACTTAATGACCATTTCTTGTGCACCCAATGCAACATTTTCTCATATAATTATACTATATTCAACCCAACAGTAAATACTGGCTACGCTCCTACTCTGTGCTGAGCACCTGATAACTGCTCTGAGAAGGTGGTAAACAGACAAAAGATCTCCCTAATGGAACATATCATTGATAAGTTGCTCCCCTCCTAACCCCATCATTCCTACCTCTTCACTATCATAATTCTCTTCTTCAAATCTGAAATCTTTCCCCTTCCAGAATCCTATCCAGTACTGAATTATCTGCCATTTAGTTCTGTAAAGTCCAAAGAACTTCAGTACTTTTCTTACTCCCTCAGTTCTCAAAAGCACTCTTATTCCTGGAGAACTGGAATTGCTATAAAATTAGAGTTTATGACACTTATGTTATGGCTTATTCTAATTGTGGTGGGTTGGCATTCCCCGGTCACAGGAAAGCAGGGAGCTGAAGCTCCAAACCTCAGTTCTTGTGTGCCAATGAAAGAAAATTTAAAGTCAGACACCAAAAGTCATTAAGGAGAATTTTATTAAAAGTGAAAGACAGGTGAAAGTGAAGTAAAGGCAGAGTAAGGCTCAAGCGGCGAGCACTCTCAAGAGAGAGAGTGGGCCGTCTCTGAGCAGAGAACGACAAAGGAGACAATGCTGTCTCCAAATTTATTGTTGTTTTATGATTGATTTGAAAATTGGGGTTCTCCTTCAGCAGCCTTCACCAATCAGGTGTTCAACTCCTCCTTCACGGTGGGTGGTAGAGTTTTTCACCTTAGTTGGTCCTCTCCAGAACTGTCTGTCATGTTGGCCGTCCTATTTAGTGGGGCTTCATCTACAAGTCAATCCCATGTTAATGTGAGCATTGGGGTAAATAGCAGTCAAAAGTTACCTCAGGATGTCTACGCTATTAAAACATACCCTCTTCTGAGCTAGTAGGAGACACCTGGTGCCATAGTTTCTAGTTTTATCTCAAATTTTATGGGTCCTGTCAACAGATAGTCCCATATATACTACAGAGCTACAGCTTCATCAATGTTTATAGCAGCTCAATTTACTATAGCTAAACTATGGAACCAACCCAGATGTCCCTCACTCGACGAGTGGATTCAAAAACTGTGGTACGTATATACAATGGAATTCTACTATGCTATTAGAGAGAATGATATCATGGCATTATCAGCCAAATGGATGGAGATAGAAAAAATTATGCTGAGTGAAATATCCCAAACTCAGAGACTCAAGGACCAAATGTTTTCTCTCATATGTGGAAGTTAGAATACAACCGGAAGCAGATTGAAAGTTGGCTAAGCTAATAATAACCTCAACATGGGTGAATTTTTACACAAGCAGGGGGAACCTTGTCTGTGATGCTGGGGGATGAAAGGAGGGGGTGGGGGCAATGTGGGATTAGAGGGGATATCAAGGCAGCTGGAGGGAGGGAGTAGGGGGTGTTATCAACCCAGTGGGGAACCTTCGACTTCCATGAGAAGCCCAACTAACACAGGGGTAAAGTAGGGGAAACATGGGATTGGAGAGAACTCAAAGAGGGGAGATCATGAACTGCATCAGTCTTGGCTTGCTCTGTCATTATCCAAGTGTTCATGAATCTGTGGCAACGATTCCCTCTAATATGTAAGACTATGTTGAATGAATAATAAAAAAAAAACCTAAAAAGTCCCAGTAATTAGGGGGGAAAAAAGAGTCCCATAGATCCTTTGTTCTTAAGGCATTCCTCCTCTTCATTATCTCTTTTGCTTTTGTTTTGTGTACTAATGATTTGTGTACTAATGATTTTCCATAGCTTATCCACCTTGGCAGTAGCTTAAAGAACACTTCAAGAGTAAACCTGTGGCCTTCTGTTGGAGTGTGAACTGAGTGGAGGCGCAGAAATCAGCGCCTGCAGGTGATCACTGTCTCTGAGAAGTTGCGCGTTCAGTGACAGAGGCAATGAGACCTATCCGTTTTAATATTCCTTATTTAACACAGCACTCCAGATATATCAATTCACAATTCTCAAGGAATATCACACTACAAATCACACTCTCCTATACTCTCATCTTATTAGTCATGGCACACCGTAGAGTATAAACTAACAATCACACACCACTTATAAACTATTCTTAACGCAATAAGCTGAAGGCAATAGGCAAGGAAGAATAAGTTCATTGTCCTCTCACCAGCATGGGTGTGATGTGCATGGTTACAAGCAGGATGCACGCAGAGTCCAGGTGCAAGTATTCTCACAGGTCGACGTCTGGTTTGTCGGGCAGGTTAGGCACTTTCCAGGCTGAGTCGAGGTCAAATTGCAGGGTGCCGGATCATTTGGGTTCTGTGCTGTCAATTCGTGTAACAGACAGGATCTTGGCGACGGTAGGTCAAAGCAGGTTTCGAGGAGGTTGGCCCTGAGGTGTGCGAGGAGTGTAAGGACCAATGTCAATACACTTCCATCGTAGTGCACGTCTCTGCTTCCTTGTTTGAGGGCCTCGGTTTTTATCCTCTTTTCATGAGGTTTGGGTCTGAGTTTACATCATCTAATTAGTATGCATTTTTGGGTAACACCTTTTCATTAGTATGGTTTTTTGGGTAACACCTCATTAGTATGCATTTGGGGTAATTGCTTCTCATCAGTATGGATTTTTGGGTAACACCTTACTTGGTTAGCACTATAAGGGTCATGGCAAGGGAGGTTCCAGGTGCATTCTTCATATGCCCTTATAGCTGTTAATCTGCTGTGAATTCACTGTTATCTGGTATTGTGCAGGTGGCGGAGTTGCTTCACTGTATGACTTGCATTTTGGAAGCTTGCTCTGTGTATGAGACTATGTCTCTGTCCACTCTGGACACCTTGTCCTGCATTTCACTGCTCATTGCTAGTTACTACCTAACACCCCAACCCTACCTTATACTTCTACCACTGTCTCCAAGTTTGAGTCTTACTGAATCTAATATATTTGCGATTTTTTTGGTAACAACTGCGATTTTTTTGGTAACAACTCAGTTAGTGTACAATAATGCACAAAAGTTAAGCATCAAGAAATAGTCCTTTGAGGCTAGAGTGGTAGCTCAGAGGTAGAGCACTTGCCTGGCATGTGTGAAGACCCAGGTTTGGACCCCAGCACTGCATACACAACTAAGTGTCAGGGAAACAAAGGCCAGATTAAAAAATAAATTAAAAATGGGATTCTCTCTCTTAAAAAAAAAAAAGAAATAAACCTTTGCAATATAAGATATCTGTTATGGGTTGGAGAAAGGTGTCCCCCAAAAGCTCAATATGTGAGGTTTAAAGAAAAAATGATTGGGTTATTAGAGCCTTAACACAATCAGTGAGTTAATCCTGATAAAGATTAACTGGCAATTGGAGGCAGGTAGGGTGTTGTTGGAAGAGATGAGTCATTAGGAGAGTGTCTTTGGGTTATGCTTTTTTGTCTGGCGTGGAGTCTCTTTCTCTGCTCCCTGGAGCCATGCCTTCCACCATAATGTTCAACCTCACCTCTAGCCCCAAGGTATGGAGCTGGCCACTTAAGGACTAAGACCTCTGAACTATGAGCCCTCAAAATAAACTTTTCCTTCTGCAATGGTTGTTGTCAGGTCTTTTAGTCACAGCAATGAAAAAGGTGACTAAAACAATGTCTAATGATCTTTCAACTCTTTCAAACTCTTCAAGCACTTCAAAGCATCTAGTTCTATACTTATTTGTACTGAAAAGGTCATTTAATTGTTATGCTAAATAGTAAGCTCTTTGGACTGTTTACGTCCCTGTAACCTCTGGTCTGCAGTATTTTTTTTTCTGACACAATTCCAACCCCCAAAATGATATGCAATTCAAATTGTTCTAAATAATACTCTTTTTTTTCTGAAAGTCTTATATAAAATAAATTAGTGAGTACATTTTTTGTCTGACATTTTAATGTTGAAATATCATTGCTTATGGTATATTTATTTTATGTGCTTTTGGGTAAAAAAAAATTATACCAAAAAAAGAATGGTCCAAAAAGTGATATTTGCTTTCATGGCAAATAGTTGCTAACTTCATTCATGTTCTGTGAGGTAAATCTATGTATTTCCATTTATTTAGATTTTCGCTAGAGGAATGCTATAATTTTATATGCTTTTTTTCCCATGAAGGGTTTCCTTTTTCATTAGAATTATTCCTGTGTACTTTGTATTTTGGATACTATTTAAAATGGTATCTTATTTTGTTCATATATGAAATCTGAAAAAGTGACTAAAGGTAAGTAGAGAATAGAATAATGTTTACCACTGGGAAAGGATAAGGAAAGATGGGGAGAGGTTGGTCAGCAACTATGTTATTAATAGAGGAATAAATGCCAGTGTTCTATTGCACAGTAGGGTGAGAATAGTTAACAATAATGTATTGTATATTCACAAATAGTTAAAAGAGGAGTTTTTCAATGTTTTGTTACAAAGAATTGATAGTTGTATAATGTGATGATATGCTAATTACCTGATTTGATCATTATATAATGTAAATATGTATCAAATCATCACATTATACCCCATAAATATGTATACAATAATTGTGCCAGTTAAAAATAATGATAGATTATGGTGGTGCATGTCTGTAATCCCAGCTATTAGGAGGCTAAGGCAGGAAGTCCATAAGTTGCAGGCCAACCTGGGCAACTTAGTGAGATTTGTTTGGAAGTAAAGTATTTTTAAAAACTAGGGATGTAGCTTAGTGGTAGAGCACTTGCCTCGTATGTGCAAGGCTCTGGGTTCAATCCCCAGTATAAATAAATAAATAAATAAAATTTAAAAAATGAAATTATATCTTGAAAATTACATTTTCCAATGTTTTTTTGTCTTTTTTTTTTTTGCTGGGGATAAGAATGCAATTGGATTTTTGCATATTGACTTTGTAGTAGGTTCTATTAATTTTGATAAGCCATCAGTGCATACTTTTAGTTTTTCTGTGAAGACAATCAGCATCAGAACTTTTCCAGTTCTTATAACATTTATTTCTTTTCTTGCTCTATTGTACTGCCTAGGTTCTTCAATAAGATCTTGAACAAAAATAAGAATAATGGTTATACTAGGCTTGTTTATGATCTTAAAGATAATACTTTTAATGTGTCAACATTAAAGAGGATGTTTGCTGAGATTTTTTAATATAATCTCTCAATAGCTTAAGGAAGTTTTTTTCCATTCATGGTCTAGTGAGAGTTTTCAAGTTATAAACAAGTGGGAATTTTCAATAAAACAGATGGTTTTCCTGAGGCACTCGGGTGGTTTTCCTTCATTTGTCTGTTAATGTGATCATTTACATTAATTCAATTTCTAATGTTAATTCAATTTTAAATTACTACGATGAACTATTTTGGCTAAGATATTAAATTTTTAGTACACTGTAGGCCATAATTTATAAAACGTTGTTTAGGAATCTTTCAATTATGTTCATGAGTAAGATTAGCTTACTTTGTTTCTGTCAAGTTTTTGGTATCAAAGTTATGTTACAACATCAAAAATGTGGAGGTGCTTCCCTTTTTCTCTTGTATATTTGTATTATTCAACTTCTTGTCACTATAATGAAATACCTGAGAAAATTAACTTATAAAGAGAACATGTTTATTGGTCTATAAATAGTCTCATTTCTTTGGACTTGTGGCAAGGCAGCACACCATTGCAGGAGTGTATGATAAAGCAAAACTGCTCACCTCATGGCCAGGAAGCAAGAGAGAGCAAAGAGGAGACCAGGGCCCCACAACCACTGTAAGGGCACAGCTGCAATGACCTAAAACCCTCTTACCAGACCTCACGTCTTAAAGGCTTCATTGCCTTCCAGTAGCACCACCCTGGGAGCCAATCTTTTAACACACGGGTCTTTCAAGATCTAAACTATACCAATATCCAAAAATCAGATTTTTTTCTTGATTGTGGTATTATTTATTTGATTAAGAATCAGGTTGTGGGGGCTGGATCGGTGGGTCACTGGTTGGAGCACTTGCCTGGCAAGCGCAAGACCCAGGTTCAAACCCCAGCACCACGTACACAACTAAGTGTCAGGGAAACAAAGGCCAGATGAAAAATAAATAAAATGATTCTCTCTTTCTCTCTCTCCCTAATTCTAAAGAAAAAAGAAAGAAAGAATCAGGCTGTGTTTACTGTTTGCTGTAGCTATAGAATCCGAGGCTAGGATGTTGTTTACAGTCACTGTTTGTGCTTTCATTATCTTTTTGTTTCCTTTCTAGACAGGGTCTGAGGCTTGCTATTCCTTTAGATGTAATCCCTGAAATCCTTCATCACTATGGATATGGTGGTGAAGTGTAGGGAGGGAGGCATTATATAATCTGAAGACAGGTTTCAGTCTTCTAGTAAGCCTGTGTCCCTGGGCTCTGAACTTGACATATGTTTTTCAGGACTTTTTGCCCTTAGCTATGATTCGGAGCTGACTTGTGCCCTCAAGGCCCATGTATTGAGGGCTTAGTCTCCAATACCGTAGTGTTCGGAGGTGGGGCTTTTGGGAATTGATTGAATCGTAAAGGGTCTAACCTCATCGTGGATTAATCCCTTGATAATTTGATGGCATTTTGGGGAGGTGGTGGAAACTGTAGGAGCTGGGGCTTAGCTGGAAGAAGTAGGTCACTGAGATCATGCCTTTGGGGAATACGTCTTGTCCCTGGCCACTTCCCACCACTCCCCTGCTTTGTGGCCACTAGGATGTAAGCAGCTCTACTCCACTATGAACTCTCCAGCATGATCTTCTGCTTCACCACGGTAAGTAACAATGGAGCCAGCCAATCATGGACCAAAACCTCTGAAACCAGCAGCCAAAATAAATCTTTCTTCCTTTAAGTTCTTTTCTCAGGTATTTGTCAAAGAAACAAAAAGCTGACTAAAATACGTTTTTTAGCTGAGGCAAAAAGGAGGCTAGGAGGCTGGAGTTGGGTATTTTACTTCTCCAAGGTTGGTTGGACTCTGGTAAAATGTTTTCCCTTTAGCACAGGTTGTTAAGGAGAACAGAGTTGTCTGGGCTTATTTCAGAAAGGTTACTTTCCCCCTCCTCTTGTTGAAAGCCCAAAGGGACTTTTCTCTGATCTTCACCCTGAGAACCTGAGGGGAAGTTTAGAACTCATGGAAGTATAGGCGTGCTCCATGAGCGTTGATCTCTCAAGCTAGCCCAAGCTCTTAAGTGTTCCTGCCAGGCTCCAGCTCTAGCTTCTTTTCCCAGCAACCTGTAATTCTGTGTTCTCCTGTCTCTCAGTTTTGGGATGGCGGTTTGCCCTGTGACTTCAATTTCTTTGGTGGCTAAAAACAGCGGTAAATTCCACATTTTCTTTCTTTCCTTCTTTTCTCTCTCTCTCTCTCTCTCTTTCTCTCTTTCTTTACCTTCTCCTTCTTGATGTGAGGAACAACTGTCAAGGTTTTTACTGTTTATAAATATCAAATTAGACTTATAGTTTATTCTTTTTCTGTAGATTAATTAGAATATGCTTCTTAATTTCCAAAAATGTAGGTTTCTTTCCAATTATCTTTTTGCTACTGATTTCTAACTTAATGGCAGTTAAATGATGTGGTCAAATAATGTGGTTGTATCATTCTAATTCTTTGAAATGTTTTGACGTTGCTTTATGGACTAGTATGTGGGCTACTTTGAAAAATTTTCCATTGTGGTTGGTAATATGTGTCTTGTTCTTATTACTGAATTAATCAGTGTGCTGGGAGGAAATGGATGTTACTCAAACAGGAGAAATGAAAGGACTTTCAGAAATATAGGCAGGATTAAGGGGAATCAATCAGGGATAGTGAAGCATCCTAGAACTATCTATCAACAGCAGGGAGCAGGTGCCAACTTATAGGAGTGGAGGTGGGAGCAAAGATATCTGTGGCTATAGGAGAAGGTCACAGGACTTAGAAAATCAGGGAGGGAACCAGGAGAATAAACACTGTCATACATCATCCTTCTTGATCCTGCTAGCATATCCCACTAGCTGAACCCAAACAGAACTAAAAGGCAATGAAGCTCATTGAGGTAGTCAATAAAGGACCACCTATCTGGACATAGATCAGAAAGAAATGGTGGGTATTTGGTACTAGAGGGGCAAAAGAAAATATCCAGCCCCCAGGAATGGTAGAATAGAGGAGGTGTTGGAAAGAGGAAAAATAATTGGCAAAGGAAATGATTAGCATCCTAACGTGGGAGTGGGAGAAGTGGGGCTCTTTTGAGAATATAACTTAAAAGAAAAGAGATTGGGAAATAAATGTGAAAAAAGTTAACATTCTAGGAAACATTTCTGCAAGAGAGCACAGTTTCTACAGTTTATCCTAAATGACACTTGTCGGGGCCCTAATGCAGATGACCAGAGGGAATGAGGGGTGGGAGTGAGCCAGACAGGAATGTAAACTTGGTGGGGCAAGGGAAGGATGGATGAGATTTAGTTTGAAGTAACAGGAAAAGCACAGAATTTAAGTAGGAGTCCCTACTAGTGGCAGATACAAGTGCATGATTGGATAGGAAAAGTCCTATAACTTGTAGAAATTGGAAGAGTAGTGGTAGGCTCAGATCAAGATAAACTCAGAGGTTTTAGAGAAGATTTTTAATCACTACTATTTACATAGTACTTTGCAATGCCAGTGCTAGCAGAAATCCTGCCCACAGGCAACTGGATGATGGCTTTGAGGATCAAATTCTGTATTCTATTTTCTTCTTGGTTCCCCTTTTTTCCCCCATGTTAACACCTTTCATCATCTTCCCATTCATGCCCTTTTAATTTCTCTTTTCAAACTCAATGCTACTGACACTTTAGGCTGCGTAGCTCTTTGGTGGGGGCTGAGCTGTCCTGTGTATTTTAGAAAGTTTAGCAGTTCCCGTGGCCTGTACCCTCTAGATGCATAGAACATACTCTTTTCTCCAGTTGGAATGACCAAGAATGTCTTTAGACATTGCCAAATATCCCCATGGAGGCAAAACCATTCTTGCTTGAGAGTCACTGCTCTAGACCATAGATAAAGGAATAGTGGAGGGGAGAAAGAGGTTAGATATGTGAGTAAAAAGTCCCAGGGGATGTGAGCACATGTAGGTAAAATAAGACTCAAAAAGCAAAGTGTCAAATGATAAATTTAAATCACACAGCATATATTCAGGCTAGTGATAAAAATCTGAAGTGGAAGCAAATAAATGTACATATAAGTTAAAGTGCTCTTATCCTAGTTTTGTACAATATAGATGGCACTCAAAGATTCCCTGACTCTAATATATTTTGTTATATAGTTCAAATTTCCAATTTATAACCAGGCTTTTTGATTTTGCTTCTGTCCTCCTTCCTTTTTAATTCACATTCTTTTGGCATACAACATCTCCTCTTGCTGGCTTTGGCATATACATATTGATTAATTCTTATTTTTTTCTGGAAATATAATTGAAGAATTTTGGGGATACTATGAAAGGTTGGTGTCCCATATCTCACGGCATATTTCTCCAACCTACTCCTTCTACATATCCCCTTGTAGTGCTCAATCTATACCTTTCCTAAAGCCAGGATTCCTACTACTTGAATTTACCCTTGAAAGTAATGCTCCCCAACGCTGGTACGGTTGTCTTTTTGCATTGGTTTCTCTGGAGAAGCCTGCCTGCCTTTTCTCAAGTCATGTAATTAACTTCTACATTTTGTTGTTCTTGTTCCTGCAATCATGAAAGAGTATGACAAAGAGAAGTCTGGGAGGATCAATTTGTGCTAGAAGTGAAGTCAGAGAGATGAGCCTTAGACACTGGGAAGAACTTCTGGCTCTGAGTCTAATGCCAAAGAAGCCATAACCATCTTTCTTAAATGCTTTCAGCTTTGGAGAGTTACCTGTCTGGGCTGGGAAAGGGATAACCTTCCCCCTCCCCAGGGGAGGGAGCTTCTTCTGCATGGGCCTTCCTGCTAGACAGACTCTGCCTGGGCCAGGCTGGCTCTCCCAAGGGCCCTCACCATGGCCCCCTTCATTTCATTGTTGCGCAAACTATAGATGATAGGGTTGCACATGGGGGTGATGATGGTGTAGAGGAGGGAGAAGGGCTTGTCTTTGTCAGGTCCATGTGTGCTGCGGGGATTCATGTAGGAGAACATGGCCGAGGTGTAGAAAAAGATGACCACAGTCAGGTGTGAGGCACAAGTGGAGAAGGTCTTGCCCCGTCCCGAAGAGGAGGCTCTGCTGAGGATGGAGGTCAGGATGCGGGCATAGGAGGTGACAATGAGCACCATGGGGCTGAGTAGCACCACAATGGCATCGGCAAAGATCATTCTTAAGCTAAATAAAGGGTCCCCGCAGGAAAGGGCAATCACTATCGGGGCTTCACAGAAGAAGTTTTCTATATGGTTATCTCTGCAGAATGGACCTCTAAATGTCATGTAATCAAGAAGGATGCCATTGACCATCCCAAAGAACCAGGAAGTACCCACCAGCCTAACACAGGCTTGTCGACTCATGATCTGGGCATAGTTAAGTGGTTGGCAGATAGCAACATAACGGTCATAGGCCATGAATGCCAAGA
>PVKS010033093.1:0-22010 GCA_004027875.1 Aplodontia rufa
TTCTTCTTTTTTTTTTTTTTTTAATAAAGAGAGAGGGACAGTGAGAGAGACAGAGAAAGAGAGAAACAACTTTATTTAGTTTTTCTCATGGCCTTAGTTGCTCCAAGACTTAGTTGTGTATGTGGTGCTGGGGTTTGAACCCGGGTCCCTGTGCTTGCCAGGCAAGCGCCGAAACCGCTGAGCCACCGCTCCAGCCCCTCAAAAGCTTCTTGAAGAAGAGGATACCTCTAAATTGAATCTGGAAGGATGAATGAGCCATATGAAGAATAGAATGGAGCAGAGATTCCAGCTTGGAATCAGCATGTGGAATCAGGATACTGAAAAATGACTTCCTTCATTATTGCTAGAACAAGGGTTTGCAGGGGAGAAGTGGACAGAGTCTGTACGAAGGGCTTTATAAGTCATGCTAAGGAGTTTGGAATTTATCCAGATGATAGTAGGGAGTCATTAAAGCTATAGGGTAGGGGCTGGAGTAGTGGCTCAGCGGTTGGAGCGCTTGACTGGCATGTGTGAGGACCTGAGTTTGAACCCCAGAACCATTTACACAACTAAGTTTCTGAGAAACAAAGGCCAGATGAAAAACTAAATAAAGTTGATTCTTTCTCTCTCACACTCTCCCTGTTATAAATAAATAAAAAAAAAATAAAAACCCCAAAAAACTATAGGGTAGGGTGGATAACGATAAGGGCAGTTTGTGTTTTAGAAGGTGACTAAGGGGTATATGCCTGTAACCCCAGCTAATGGGGAGACTGTGGCAGGAGGATTGCAAATTTGAGGCCAGTCTTGGAAACTTAGTGAAATCATGTTTCAAAAAGTAAAAAGGGCTAGGGATGTAGCTCAGATGCAGCAAGTTTCTGGGTTCATTCCCCAGAACCATGATGATAAATAAATCAATTAAAAAACAAAGAAGAGGGCTGGAGCAGTGGCTCAGTGGTTACGGTGCTTGCCTGGCACGAGTGAATACACGGATTTGAACCCCAGCACCATGTACACGATAAAGTGTCAGAGCAACAAAAACCAGATGAAAAACTAAATAAAATTGATTCTTTTTCTCTCTCTCTCTGTCCCTCTAAATCACTAGTAATCAGAGAAATGCAAATGAAAACTACATTAAGATTTCACCTCATGCCAGTCGGATTGGCAGAAATGAAGAATATAAACAATAATAGATGCTGGAGGGATTGTGGAGAGATAGGTACACTAGCACACTGTTGATGGAACAATTATGGAAACAACCCAGATGCCCCTCACTGGATGAATGGATCCAAAAACTGTGGTACATATATACCGTGGAGTTCTACTCAGCAATTAGAAACAATGATATGGCAGCCTTTGAAGGTCAATGGATAGTGATAGAAGAGATCATGCTGAGTGAAGTCAGCATAACCCAGAGAGCCAAGGGTCGAATGTCTTCACTCATTTGTGGAGACAGGAGCTAGACCCTGGCCAGTGTGAAAAGTGGTCAGCTCTAGTGTATTAAACCCAGAAAAGGTGTAATGACACACAACCTAAGGCATTCATGGAGATGTATTGGGAAGGAGGGGGGGGAGAGGGGTGGGAGGGATAAGGGTAGGAAATTAGGGGAGGCTCTAGGGGGTAAATCTAATATATTATACCATATATGTATATACCATATTGTTTCATTGGAAGCAGTTTTGATTGTTCAACAACTAAATTTCTTAATAAAAAAATACATACATAAAGGAGGAGCGTGGGGGCACTGGGGTGTGTAGAGGCACACCATATCTGTGTATAGCTCGTTGTCAATTCAGCTAGGAATCTGAGATACTAGATTCATTTGGCTGCTTTTCCCTCCCTCTTAAGTCAGTATGTTGTTTTGTTGCCTGGGCTGGTCTTGAACTCTTGAGCTCAGCTGATCCTCAGGCTTCAGTCCCAAGTAGCTGGGACTACTGGTGCATACCACTTGGTTTTTGGTACCTTTGAAATGGAAAAGGAAGTTAGTTGTGTTCAGGGTGTAATCCCTAGATAAACCATTGGATATGAAGCCAGTGAACCATTAGGAGGTATTTTTAGTCTAGTCCTTCATTGGAAATCAGAACTTTGAAAAAACAAAAACAAAAAAAACTGGGCATAATAATCCCAGCTGCTGAGAAGGCTGAGGCAGGAGGATCACAAATTTGAGTTCAGCTTGGGCAACTCAGTGTACCATGTGGGAGGCCCCTGGTTTGATCCCCAGTATTCAAACCAAACCAAAACAACCCACCAAAATTTTGAAAAATATTTTTGGAGAGGGGATTCTTCTTATTATATAAGAATTCTTTTCAAGAGTTAATTAAGGGGCTGGAGCGGTGGCTCTGTGGTTATGGCGCTTGCCTGGCATGCGCAAGTACACCAGTTCAAACCCCAGCAACCCACATACACAACTAAGTGTCAGAGCAACGAAACCCATGCGAAAAACTCAATAAAAATTGATTCTCTCTGTCTCTCTCTCTCTCTGTCCTTCTCTCTTTAAAAAAAAAGTTAATTAAATTTTTTTTTTTTTATCTAGTTTTTGTTTTTCCTCCACTTGTTGTGTATGTGGTTCTGGGGATTGAACCTGTGTCCTTGTTGATGCCAGGCAAGTGCTCTACCACTAAGCCACCTCTTCAGCTCTTGACATAAGGATCCTTAAAGATGAAACTTTCTGACTCTGAAAAGTGAAACTGAGTTGAAAATACTCAAAACCAGAACCAGAGATACTTTCATTCAGTATTTCAGGTTTCTTTGTTTTTCTGGCTCTCAAGAAAAGATTAGTAGTTTTTGTTTTATCCACTCCCCTCTCCCCGCCATTTCTTCTCTCTGTTCTTAAATAGGTAACATTGTGAGATCTAAAAAATGTTATTGGGGGCTGGAGTGGTGACAGCTGTTCCAGCGCTTGCCTGGCATGATCAAGTACACGGGTTCAAACCCCAGCACCACATATACAACTAAGTGTCGGAGCAAGGAAGGCCATGTGAAAAACTCAATAAAAATTGGTCCCCCCCCCCCCCCCCGTCTTACTCTCTCATTGTCCTCTCTTTAGGAAAAAAATGCTGTTGACTTACTGTTACTATTATTTTTTTTGGTCATTGGAAACATTTTTATGTGTGTGTGTTTGAGTATCTCTAACAATAGTAGTTATGTAGAGGCCCAGGTTATTTCAGTTAAGCACATTTCCAAATTATAAGAATCATGGAGTGGTCACTTAGTCTACTTTATGGTTCATACATCTTCAGAAATGAACTAAATTCCATTAAATCATAACCCTGATTTGGGTGGATAAACATTTATTCGTTTGCTTTGAGAAACAAAGTTGTTCATTGTGCTTTTGGAGCTGCTAGCTAAGTCTGATGCTTCTTAACCCTTAACTAAGAAAAATGCAGCTTGCTGACAATAGGTGGTTTTATAGGCCTGTGAAACTCAACAGCATGTTCAGCAATGTAAACAATAGCAGCTGTCTTTGCTGGCTTCTCTGTTGTTCAAAGTGTAATGAAACTGCTTCTTAGGAATGGCTTCACCTGCTGACTCATCTGCCTGCCCCTAAACAACTGTAGTGCCCAGCATTATTTAGTGATAGGATTGAGAGTGAAAAGAACCAGAGTCTTAGAATGTGAGGGTTGGTGGATCAGGGAAATTCTCTAACTCAGCCCTTATTAGATGGCTGCAGCTATCACAAAGAAATGATACTGTGGCAGATGCCGCAGTTGGTACTTAAAACAATTAGTAATACTGCTTTTTAGAGTGCTATTAGAATTTTTTTTTTTAAGAGAGGAGGACAGTGAGAGAGAGAATCAATTTTTATTGAGTTTTTCACGTGGCTTTTGTTGCTCTGACACTTAGTTCTGTATGTGGTGCTGGGGTTTGAACCCGTGTACTTGTGCATGCTGAGCAAGTGCCAAAACCACCGAGCCACTGCTCCAGCCCCCATTAGAATCTTCTTAATAAGCAAAGACTTGTTTTGTTGAACCCAGGGCTTCACACATGGTGGGCAAATGCTGTACCACTGACCTGTATTCCAGCCCCCCCCCCTTTTTTTAAAGAGGGACAGTGAGAGAGAGAGAGAAGCATTTTTTATTTAGTTTTTCATGGACTTTTGTTGCTCTGACATTTTGTTGTGTATGTGGTGCTGGAGTTTGAACCTGAGTACTGGTGCATGCCAGGTGAGCACTGTAACCGACTGTCCAGCCACCACTGCTCCAGCCCCATTGCAGCCCTTTTTATTTTGAGACAGGGTCATTAAGTTGCCCGTGCTAGCTTCACACTTGTGCCCCTCCGCCTCAGGCCCCTGAGGAGTATCTAGGTTTACCTTACCCAACTGAGGAAGAGCTTTTCTTCTCTAGGAACCTTGAGAAGATGTAGATTTTTTTTTTTTTAGGCTGCCTTCAAAAATGTTATTTAGGAAGTGGTTAAAAGTGGTTGGTATAGGAGAAGCACACATTTAATACCTGATGTACACTTCAGGAGGACTGGGGTTGATGACAAAGAGTCTTTGTACCTGAAAGTTTTTAATGTAATTAGAAAACAGATTTGAGCTGGGTGCAGTGGCCCATGCCTGTAATTATAGCAACTTGGGAGACTGAGGCAGGAGGATTGCAAGTTTCAGGCCAGTGTCAGCAGTTTAGCAAGGGTCTAAGCAACTTATTAAGACCCTGTCTCAAAAAAATAAAAACGGCTGGGGATGTGGCTCAATGGTAAAGAATCCCTTGGTTAAATTTCTCTCTAGCCCAGTCTTTAGAACTTTTGAGTCTTAAAATTCCTCTATCCTTTAGTCTAAAGATGGAGCTCAGAGTTACTAAATTGGATTCCTAAATTCGTTTTATCTTGGAATTGCTCTGCTGTTGTCTTTGTCTGAACTTTATCTGTTTTACTAAACCACTGTGTAGATTGAGACAGAGCATCTGTTTTTCTGAGTGGTGTAGGTGAGAGACTGACAAAGGATTTTGCTTCTTACAACTCTCAGTAATGTAACAGAAGTTAGACTGTTGTTATATCCAAAATTTATTTTTATTTATTTTGTGGTACTTGGGATGGAATCAGGACCTTTTGAATGCTAGGCAAGTGCTTTACCACTGCCAGCCCCAAATTTTGTTAATGTTCCAAGGGATTGTTTTAACATATATTCAAGGATTTCTTTTTTATTTATTTTTCAAAGAGAGGGGGACACTGAGAGAGAGAGAATCAATTTTATTTAGTTTTT
The DNA here is from genome assembly GCA_004027875.1 of Aplodontia rufa. Classification (NCBI taxonomy): domain Eukaryota; kingdom Metazoa; phylum Chordata; class Mammalia; order Rodentia; family Aplodontiidae; genus Aplodontia; species Aplodontia rufa. Next base: position 5,177 of record PVKS010033093.1, read on the forward strand.
CATATGGGTTTCCTTGTTCTGACACTTCATTGTGTACGTGGTGCTGGGATTTGAAGTGTCTGGAGCAATGAAATCCACATGAAAAACTAAATAAAATTGATTCTTTCTCTCACTGTTGCTCTCTTTCTTTAAAAAAAAAAAGACTTTTTAAAGGGCAAATTTTGGGCTATTTTGCATTAGAATACTATATAATCATTAAAAATGTTGCAGAAACATTTACTGACATTAAAAAAAGGCCATGTTTATTCTGTAAGAGTCAGTTAACAGTCGCATGTATGGCCAGGCATGGTGGCACATGCTTGTAATCCCAGCAACTCAGGAGGAGGCAGGGGGATGGCAAGTTCCAGGCCAGCCTCAGCAACTTAGCAAGGCCCCCAGTAACTTAATGAGAACCCTGTCTCAAAAATAAAGAAAGGAAAAAAAAAAAAGGTTGGGAATGTGGCTCAGTGGTTAAGCACCCCTGGGTTCAATTCCAGGTACCAAAAACAAAACAAAACAAAAAACAACAAAATATATGTGTGTATATATATAAATAAAGTACTTGATTATACAACCGTGTTCATATGGTTATCTGGTGGTTAGTGGTAGGTTTAGGTAATTCTCATTTTATAGTGATATTTATTTTAATCGTTACTTTTATAATTAGAAAAATAATGCTTCTATTTTTGAAAAATGAAGCTTAGCTAAAATTTGCCTCTCTGTAAGGTCCTCATTTGTCACACAGAGATGAAATGATATACACTGTTTTCAGGGAGTAAAGAGGACTTAAAATAACATTCATAGATTTTTTTTTTCATTAGGGACTCAAGGGAGAAAAAGGGGTGTTTTTGTTAACTTTAGCAGAAACAGCTAATTAAGCATTGCGTTTCTTAACTATCATGGTTAAGTTAGTCTTTGTTTTACTGGTGGCGATCACACATTGTCATGAACCATATTATCACAAATTTGCTTTCATGTCACCGTGAAATAGTTTAAGCTAGCTAGTACTTTTAATATGGGCACCATTAAAAAGCCTTATTTTAAAAGTTGTGTCATATTAGTGCACCATTTTTTAATGCTGAATCTGTTATTTATTGTGGAGTTTTTCTTTAAAGTCCTTTACCATCTTGTCCTTGCTGTCCTGACTTTCAGCTGGGGCTGCAGCAGGGCTGAGCCAAAAATGGCTGCTGCTGCAGCAGGAGCGGTCGTAGTGTAGCACTTGGTCACTGTGGTTCCTGTGACAGAGCAGGAGGAGAAGCGGCTTAGGGAGAGCACCCTGGGTCAGGATTCTTCTGCCCGATGTTGCCACAAGTATTGGCTTTTCTCATGGAAGAGTTTCCGTACTGCAGATGTTGCTGTTGGGAGGGAGGAAATGCCACTGAGTATTGGGATTTATAACCTCAGCAGGGAACCACCCCTTCTCTGCAGCAGTGAGAAATCTTGGCAGATATTGTCATTCACTAAGCAGGATTGGCCATTTTTAGAAAGCAGCAGGGCTTATCTGTGTCTCTCAGTTGATGACAGAGAATTTTCCAGAATGATGCAATATCTAGCTTATTGGGTGAATTTACTGAAAAGCAACTCATCATTCAGGGATGGAGTGGGAGAATAAGAAAGGTCTTTCCCTGTGTGCAGCTTGGGTAAGGAATATTGTGCCACATCAAAAGTAGTTGTACCATATTAAGATGAGAGGTGGGGTGTGGTTTGAGTAGAAGATGGCAGTTACGGTGTATGTTATTCTGGCCACTTTCCAGAGTGAATACACTGCCATTTGACAGGTGTGTTTGTGCCTGAGTCCCTGTCCTTTCTGTCTGTGACTAGAGATAGGCATTATGTAGGAACACCAGGATCTGCTGCTTAGCAACCAGGAAGATATGGTATATCTGGATGGGCAGTAACATACTACTTCATTTCTTTTTCATTGTGATGAAGAGAAAAACAGGCTTTTATTTGTAAAAACCCAAACCAAAAAGGCCTAGTTTCCCAGAAAAGCCGTTTGTGATGTGATCATGGTAGAAAACACATACAAGTATTCATAACTCCACAACTCAGTGATAGCTATTAACACTTTGATATCATTTCCTCATAGAAATTATTTGAACACGTGTGTTGGCTTTTAGGTGTTCATGTATATACATAATATTTGAATAGCTGCAAATAATATTGTAAATGCAACTATTTTTCATTTCAACATAATATGTTTACATTTCAGTAAACTTTTTTTTTTTAAGAATCAATTTTGTTTAGTCCTTCATGTGGTCTTCATTGCTCTGACACTTCATTCTGTACGTACATGGTACTGGGGTTTGAACCCTTGTCCTTGTGCATGTCAGGCAAGTGCTCAAACTGCTGAGCCACTGCTCCAGCCCCTTCAGTAAACATTTTGAACCTAGGGGTACTCTACCACTGAGCTACATCCCCAGCCATTGTTTTTACTTTTTGAGACAGGGTCTTTTTATGGCTCTAAAATTTACCATCATTAAGTTTGTAGGTTTTAATTATTATTATTTTTTGTGTGGTTTTGGAGATCAAACGTAAGACCTCACACATGCCTAGCCTCAAAATTGCAGTCCTTCTACCTCAGCCTCCTGTGTAGCTGGGATTATAGGCAAGCCCCACCTTACCCAGCTGAGAGTTTCTTTTAATGACTTTATAACATTTAAGTGTATGATTGTATCATAATTTATTTAAAACACATCTTTTATTGCTGGATTTTTAAGTTAACAGTTTTGCTCTTAGCATTTCTGAGACTAACATCTTTGTTCATAAATGTTTTTCAATATTTCAGATATAGCCTTAGTAAAGGTAAAAATTATTGGGTCAGCATATGGGAATATTAGGATAATTGACATGTCTCTCCCCACTCCTCTTGCCTTGCTGGGGATAGGACCCAGGGCCTTACACTTGCGAGGCAAGCTCTTTATCACTGACCCATATCCTCTGCCTGCAGACATATTTTTGCTTTTTCAGCATGAATCCTAGTACTTGCCTTACATTTTTACCATCATTAAGTTTGTAGGTTTTAATTATTATTATTTTTTGTGTGGTTTTGGAGATCAAACCTAAGACCTCACACATGCCTGGCAAGCACTCCCATCACCAAGCTAGACCTCAGTTAGATTTTTGTTAATTAGATAGGTTAAAATGATACACTAATTTAATTAGTATACCCCTCACCCCCCGTGCTGTGTCCTGGGGATTTTGAACCCAGACCTTGCCCATGGTGTGTACTTACTCTACCACTGATCTGCCTATCCCAGTCCTAGTATTTTTCTCCTCCTCTGTTCTTGCCCCACCTCCTTTTTTTGTGATGTTGGGGATTAAACCCAGGGCCTTGCCCAGTGGGACCCTCTCTTTGTCAACAGTCTAATGAGTGATTTATTATTATCTATTTTATCATGAGTGATTTGTTTTTATCTATTTTATCATCAAAATTTGCTTTGTGGCCTGAAAAATAATTTTTTCATTACTTTTTTACTGTTAGGACAAATGAATCTCAGTTTCATTGTTAAACCTTTCTACTACCCTAGCTATACCAACATGCTTGTTTCTTGAGTCTCGTTCTGTTTCATCTGTAAAAATGATAGAAGCTCATACTGTAATTGCAATGGGAGAGGGGTTATCTTTAAAAAGTTACTCTTGGATTCTTGGGGTTAATTTTTAGAGTTCAGCTCAAATGTTAGAATCATCTGTTTGTTTTGGAAGAGAACCCAGAGCCTCATATGTAAGGTAGATTTTTTTTTTTTTTAGAGAGAGACAGTAAGAGAGAAAGAGAAACAATTTTTATTTAGTTTTTCATGTGACTTTCACTACTCCAAGACTTAGTTTATGTACGTGGTGCAGGGGTTTGAACTTGCGTACTGGCGCATGCCAGGCAAGCGCCATAATTGTCAAGCCACCGATCCAGCCCCAAGGTAGATGTTTTAACACTGAACGATACCCTTATCCCTTTTTAAATTTGATTTTGAGACAGGATGTTCCTAAATTTCCCAGTCTTGCCTTGAACTTGGGATTCTTCTGCCTCAACTTCCCAAATAGATGGGATTACAGGCATCTGCCTCTGTGCCTGACACAGAATCATCTCTTAAAATATGAAATTGCTTCATTTTATGGTGTATTTGCTCTCTTAAAATATCTTTTTTTTTTTTTTTAAAGAGAGAAACAACTTTATTTAGTTTTTCACATGGCCTTCATTGCTCCAACACTTAGTTGTGTAGTGTTGTGTACGTGGTGCTGGGGTTTGAACCCGGGTCCTCGCGCTTGCCAGGCAGGCGTCGAAACCGCTGAGCCACCGCTCCAGCCCTTAAAATATCTTGTATGGGACTGGAGCGGTGGCTCAGTGGCGTTGGTGCTTGCCTGGCAAGCACAAGGACCTGGGTTCAAACCCCAGCACCACATACACAACTAAGTGTTGGAGCAACTAAGGCCATGTGAAAAACTAAATAAAGTTCTTTCTTCTTTCTCTGTCTCTCTCACTGTCCCTCTCTCTTAAAAAAAAAAAAATCTTGTATGTTTAGTAAATGTTTTGTTATAGTGAATTTTATTTTGTGCTAAAAAACCCAATAGATGTGTTGTATTTATTTATTTTTATTTTTATATTTTTTAGAGAGGGAGGGACAATGAGAAAGAGAGAGAATCAATTTTATTTAGTTTGTAATGTGGCAGTCATTGCTCTGACACACTTCATTGTGTGCATGGTGCCTGCCAGGCAAGCACTGGAACCGCTGAGCCACTGCTCCAGCTCCAACGTTTCTAAGTTTAACAAAAGTTGGGTCATCTGTTTCATAGTATTTTTTTCTTTTTAACCACAGTAGTCTCATTTTATCCATAGTTTTGAATTTTGTGATTTCAGTTGCCTGTGGTATAGTAGTCAAAAAATTAGTGAATGGGAAATTCCAGAAATAAACAATTCATAAGTTTTAAATAACTTTTATTATGGTATGTTGGTACATTTATTCTGTCTTAGTAGTTAATATTATATATATTAAAAACATGTTGAGGAGGGCTGGAGCAGTGGCTCAGCGGTTATAGCGCTTGCCTGGTGTGTATGTGAGTTCAAACCCAAGCACCACACACACAATGAAGTTTCCAAGCAACAAAAGCCATGTGAAAAAACTAAATAAAATTGATTTTCTCTCTCTTTCACTCACTGTCTCTCTGTCTTTGAAACAAAAAAAAGAAAACAAAAAAGAAAGCATGTTGAGGGTTTGTTATACTATCTGAGGCTTTAGGTATGCACTGGGGGTTGTGGAACCTATAATCTGAAGAAAAGGAAAAGCTACTGTATAATTTTCTTAATGACTCCAAAGTATGTGGATTCTGTAATATACATAGACTCCTTAATGTAGGTACCAGTAGTAATACAGATCTATTTCCATTTTTGGGAAATGACTAGAATGCCTTAGTCTAAATGCTCCTTATTTTTAATCAATTCTTTCTAATCTGTTGAGTTGTTTCAGTTTTCTTCTATTATAAACCATATTTCCCTAAACACCTTTTTTTTGGGTACTGGGGATTGAACCCACAGGTGTTTAACTGCTTAGCCACATACAAAGCCCTTTTTATTTTGAGACAGGGTCTTGCTAAGTTGCTGAGGTTGGCTTCAAACCTGCCACCCTCCTGTCTCAGCCTCCTGAGTTGCTGGGATTACAGGTGTGCTCCCAAAGTTGGCCCCTAAACCCCCCCTTTTTTTTTTTTAAGAGAGAGAAGGGGAAGGAGTGTGTGTGAGAGAGAGATAGAATCAATTTTATTTATTTTGTCATCTGGCCTTCATTTCTCCGACACTTGGTTGTGTATGTGGTGCTGGGGTTGAACCAGAGTCCTCGCACATGCCAGGCAAGCACTTTGACTGCTGAGCCTCCGCTCCAGGTGCCCCCCCCACCCCCGCACCAAACACTTTTTTACACATTCTTTTTGTACTTCAGTGGATATTTTTGGGCATAAATTATAAATTATAGAACTAGATACAAACTTTGAAGAAATGTATGAAGTAAGCCACAGGTTGTGAACATTAAATGTTAGCTGTTGAGTTTTGTGGATTGGTTACTGGTTATGTTTAGATTTTTAGTGTTCTTTTTACCTACTTTTGCTTTTTATTATTTTGCTTTATTTAATATGTTCCAGCTCACCTTTTTAACCCTTTTTTCCCCTAACAGAATGGGGAAATATGACTTTAAATTTTTCCATGGTAATAATTAGAATTTTTTTTTTTTTTAAAAGAGAGGGACAGGGGCTGGAGCGGTGGCTCAGCGGTTTCGGCGCTTGCCTGGCAAGCACGAGGACCCGGGTTCAAACCCCAGCACCACGTACACATCTAAAAGTGTTGGAGCAACTAAGGCCATGTGAAAAACTAAATAAAGTTGTTTCTCTCTTTCTCTGTCTCTCTCGCTGTCCCTCTCTCTAAAAAAGAGATTTTATTTAGTTTTTCACATGGCCTTAGTTGCTCCAACACTCAGTTGTGTACGTGGTGGTGGGGTTTGAACCCGGGTCCTCGTGCTTGCTAGGCAAGCGCCGAAACCGCTGAGCCACCGCTCCAGCCCCATAATTAGAAATTTTAACTTAAACTGAGGGTCTTGTGCATGCTAGGCTAGTGCTCTACTACTGAGGTATATCTGTAGTCCTGTAATTAGAAATGAAAAAACCAAAACCAAAACCTTTTTTCTGTTCAGTGTAGAATCTCTTTCATCTAGAGTTGTTTCTCTTTTTCTGTCTTGGTTCTTCAATTTCTTATTTGAAATAGAAAGTATACTCTAGCATCTTTTGTCTGTGTTTTGCTACTGGGGATTCAGTCCAGGGAGGGTCTAAAGTATGGTAGGCAAATGCTCCACCACAGAGCTATCTCTCCAGCTCTCTATAGCTCTGTAGACATTAACTAGCCATAATCCAAATCATCTGTTTTTCCTTCTTGATAGGAAAATACAAACTTTCTTTTAATCCTTTTTCATATTTTTTAAGTATATTTCTCAAACAGAAATGGAAATGTATTATTCAGACAAATACTGTTTTACCACTTGCCTTTTCATCCAGTGTGCTGTGCCTCGTTGTGTAGCATGGCACACGCAGAGAAATGCCAGCAGTGGTTAAGAGCCCCAGTGTGAACCGTAGTGTTGGAGTCGAATCCCAGCGCTCTACTTACATAATGTGATCTCTGACGGACTTCTTTGCCAGAATGTACCCTGGTGACTGTGACCCTGGCCCCAAACTGGGGATTGAACCCAACTGATCTCAGGGTGCTCTGCCACTGAGTTACATCCTCAGCCCTTTTCATGTTTTTTTGAGACTAGGTTTTGCTAAGTTGTTGAGCTTCAGCGTCACAAGTAGCTGGTTTTACAGGTGTGTGTCATTGAGCCCAGCAGGGTTTTTGTGCTTTGAAAAATGGAAATAATAATTCTTCCTAGGATTGTTTGAAGGTCAGTATTAACATATGAAATGCTTGGAACTTTTGACACAGGGTATTTAACTTAATAAATGTAAATTATAGTGATTAAAATATTGCTGTTCCTCATTTGTGTGCTGGTGATTGACCTCAGGACCTTGCACATACTGGGCAGGTACAGAACCTACACCCTCAATCCCTATTTCTCATTTAAAAAATGTGCATTCTGTAATACGAATTTACCACTTTTATTAACCATTCTCATGTTATGGTACAGTAGAGTCAGGTAACTGTACTTTAAAGCATTTTATTTTTCCCTTGAAATGCTGTAAGTGGTGGTTTTTATTTTAGTAGTTTTAACAAGTTATGTTTGGTCTTAGTTCTTTAGCTGAATAACTTAATTAAAACTTTCAAGTTTTTATAAAATAGGGAAATAACTAACCACTTGCCATCCTAATGCTGGGTATGTCTGCTCTTCTCATGTCCTCTTTTATAGAGTTTGTAGCATATATTTGTGTTTTTGTGTGATGGGGTTTATGTCATCTGTTGCTGAAAATTGCTTGCTTCTGTTTTTTTCTTTTTATAGATTGCTGCATTAAAAATTATGCCAAACTAATAGCATCTTGAATTTTAGTGAAAAGAAGACTATTTCATTATTATACTATTTTTTTTTTTTTAAGAGAGAGGGACAGTGAGAGAGAGAGAGACAGACACAGAGGAATCAGAAAAAAAAATTTTTTTTTTTTTTAATTTTCATGTGGCCTTCGTTGCTCTCACCCTTAGTTGTGTACATTGGTGATGGAGTTTGATCCTGCATATTCACACATGGCAGGCAAGAGCCGTAACCACCATGCCAGAGCTCCAGCCCCATTATTACACCATTTTTAAAAAAAGTTTATTGACATCTTTGCAGTTGGAAAATCAGTTTGATAATCATTTTGATATTGTGTAAGTTATCCACAAATGTCTTGAAGATTGTTTTCCTGAGAAAGATAATTGACGACATACTATTGCAGGCAACAAATTGAGAGAGGGCTGTTAAGAATATGACAGACAGGGCTGGAGCAGTGGCTCAACCATTGGAGCACTTGCCTGGCATGCGTGAGGACTCAGGTTCACACCTCAGCACTACACACACAACTGGGTGTCTTGAGAAGCAAAGGCCAGATTAAAAAAATGAATAAAATTGTTTCTCTTTTCCTCTCTTTTAACAACAACAACAACAACAACAACAACATAAGACAGGGAAACAAATAAAAGAATGTAACAAATATTAGCTAATTATTTTAGTCATTGAAGTCAGTTAACATTCCCATTAGACTTTAATGACCCAAGTAAGTAACTTTTTCCAATTGAAGGAAATGCTACCTAGTTAGTATAATTTTAAGAATGTGGTAAGGCTAAGGTAGGATTACTCAGTCTCGAATGCTGCTTGGAATCAGTTTTGTAGTTTAAAAAAATAGTAATAAATATACCTGAATAAGATTTTGGAGTGGGTTTTTACATGTATACTAGAGTAAGACCCATGGTCTAGAAAATTAGAATGGTTACTTGGGAGTTAATTTAGGCCATACTTATATATAAGGGATATTAAACTGGTATTTGCTTAGTTACTGGGATAGTGCCATTTCTGAGAGCTTAGAATACCAGCATGATGCCTGTTGTTGGATTTAAAGTCTGTTCCGTATGAAGAGTCTTGACTTAAATGATCTAGAAATAAATTCTTTTTTCTCAGTGGATGTGATCTGAGTTTCGTTTTTAGGTTAATGTGAAATAGGGCTTTCCAGATGAGTAGAGGAGGAGGGGGGTGTTCATTTCTTTTGAAGTCATTTGGTTCTGGGACCTGATGAAGCACAAATCAGGCATTTTGCAGTTGACAGCCTCTTAGAACTGGAATATTTACTGCCAGTATCGAATTAGATTAACAAACTAATGTACACTGACAGCCTCTCTGTTTTCTTTCCCACTGTGAAGTGAGCTCTTCCCTTATACCCTGTTTTTTTCCTTTATTGCTGTGCTGGGGATCAAACCGAGGGCCTTGTACATGCTAGCTAGTGTCCTCTTTTTGAGTTACATCCCTGGTCTCAAGAGAACTTCTCTTTCCTTCTTTCTCCCCACCTTTCTACTTCTTTCTCTCTCCTTTGCAGCAGGGATTGAATCCACTTAACCACTGAGCCACATCCCCAGCCGTTTTTACATTTTTATTTTGAGTAGGGTTCTTGCAGCATTGCTGAGGCTGGCTTTGAATTTGGGATCCTCGTGCCTCAGCCTCCTGTGCTGCTGGGATTACAGGTGTGTGCCACCGTGCTCGGCTTCAAGTGAACTTTCTTAATTCAGCAGATTCTTGTGTACAGGGCTTTGTGCAAGTGAATGAAACAGTCCTGTCTCCTAAAGAACATGTTATTGTTGAGGATGGTTAGAAATACTATAAGCCTGCCTAGTACTTAAAAAAAAAAATTATGTATGCTGCAGATGTGAATGTATTCGCTAGGTGTGATGGCGCATGCCTGTAATCCCACTTATTTGGGAGACTGAGGCAGAAGGTTCACAAGTTGGAGACAGGCCTCAGTAAGTTAGTGAGACCCTGTTGCAAAAAAAAAAGTATTAGCAAATTCCTTAATATATTTAATGGCAATTCTTAACTGATTTTAATCTTAATTTTTCCACTAGTTAGCATGGTACCAAATCCTGAGCCATTGTGGCACTCAGAGGTGGCACTCCTAGCTTTGTCCTTTGTCCTCAGTGGGCCAGGACTGCTTTAGCTCTATTTAATTAGTTTGAGTTGCAGTTAATAGGAAAGCAAAAGGGGAGGACAGGGAGGTGCCTTAGAGAGCACCTGCCGGAGAAGAGTCAGGCTACTTTTACTTTTATCAAGGAAAGAAGGGGGAAGCAAAAGTTGGAGAACACCCGGCAGCATCTCGAGTCCACGGTTTTTATAAGGATGTACCCAGCGGAATGACAAACTCAAAATAGCTGCTTCTGGTAATTTACCTTCTAAGAAAGTTTTTCGAGTGCCAGTTCTTTGCCTCTTTCAGTGCTTGACTTTGTACTGTGGAGCTTTAAGGATGGCTGGTGACAAATATGTGTAGATGAACAGCTTCTTTCTAAATGAGCTTTACTCTTTTGGGCAGGTACTCATACATGAAATAGTTAAACACTAATTCATTAAGACTGAAATAAGCCTTTTGCATCTCTGCTGCTTGTTGAAAAGGAAGATCGTGAATGAAGTAGGTTTCTTGAGTTGCAGTCTGGGCTAAATGCAACCCTCACACCCACATGTAAAAGAATTTTAAACAGTATAATTGAATCATAACCCAAATAGTAGAATAATATTTTAATAGTATGTTTTATTCAACTTTATGATACTCAGTAATTCACCAGTAAAATCTTAGTTAAATTTGTCAAGAGAATATTGAAATCTCTAGTAGTAACTTAGTAGTGAAAAGCATGTAGGATAGACCTTCACAAGAGAGTTTCTTAGCTATTTGCTTCAGTAATATGAATTTATTGTTTTACTTACGGTTTCAGGTTTTAAAAGTTAGTGTTTTTGAAACAGGGTTTTCCAGTGTTTAAAATATCTCTTAGTTAAATATGCATATTTAAATGAATTATAGAAATGAACATGATATGGGGCTTGCGGAGTAGATTAGTGGTAGAGTACCTCTTTAGCATACTGGAGGCTCTGGGTTTCATTCCTAGCACCACGAAAAAAAAAAAAAGGGTAAAAAAGATGTTTGTCGGACCTGTGGCATGCACTTCTAGTTTCAGTTGCTTAACGAGGACTGAGGGAGGAGGATCATATAAGGCCAGCCCAGGTAACATAAACAGATCCTGCTTCTTAAAAAAAAAAAAAAAAGAAAGAAAGAAAATAACATGTTGGAAGATACAATACGGTGCTGATTATTGTTGTTTTTTATACTGTCATAAAAATTCATATTTCGTTGAGAGAAGATTCAGATCTAGTTTTGGTATGTTCTTTCATATGGATCAGATTTTAAAGCTTTCTTACAGCTTCTGCTGTAAGAAATAAGATATAAAATTCGTACAAAGGAGACATTTTGTATTCTTCAAAAGGCAAAATTTAGTATTTACTTAACTTGATGCTGAGGGCATCTGAAGCTTCATGAGTACCATGTCAAGACAAAAACTATTTGTCAATCTTTTCTCTGTTTAAAAGTATCTTATGGTGACTGGGTGTGGTGGTGCATGCCTGTAATCACAGTGATTCTGGAGGCTGAAGCAGTAGAATCTCAAGTTTGAGGGTAGCTTCCGAAATTTAGTGAGGCCCTAAGCAATTTAATGAGATCCTGTCTCAAAATGAGAGGCACTTGGTTTGATCCTTAGCATTGCGTAAAAGTAAATAAAGATATTCTGTTCATCTACAACTAAGGGTGCACTCTCAAATTTCTGTGTCACATTATTATTTTATCAGGCTGGAGCAGTGGCTCGGTGGTTTCGGCACTTGCCTGGCATGTATAGGTATGCAAGTTCAAACCCCAGCACCACATACACAACGGAGTGTCAGAGCAACGAAGGCCATGTGAAAAACTCAATTAAAAAATCATTCTGTCTCTTTAAAAAAATTATTATTTTATCTGTTATGGTGCGTTTTGATCATTGGTCTTTGTTATTATTGTGATTGTTTGAGGTGCCATAAACTGTACCCATAAAAGGCGGTGAACTTAATGCGTGTGTGCTGACTGCCGCACTGACCTGCCGTTCTCCTCTCTCTCCCTGCCTTTAGCTCTTGCTGTTCCCTGAAACAGCAGTATTGAAATTAGGCCAGTTTACAGATGTTTAAGAGGAACTGACCTCTCTTACTTCAGGGCAGGAGCTGTAAGGAAGAAACCTCAGCGAGGAGGACGCATTCTGTGTGGTAGTGCAGTGAAAGACAGTTGGGAGGGGCAGCCAAGTTGCTGAGTCTGCTCAGAACTTGGGATCTTTCTGCCTCAGCCTTCTACGTCGCTGGGATTACAGACAAGCACCACCATGTCTGGTAGGCTGATGTTTTTGAGATCATTGCTATTTTGAAAGTTCCTGAATCCCTCAAAAGAGTTCATTAACATAATATTGCCAGGAATTCAAGATGGCTTTATGTGTAGGTGGGGTAAAGGAATTTGTATATTTGTTCATTTATTCAACAAACATTTATTGCATGATGCTGTGTACAAGAAGTTGTGTAAGACCTGAGTATATAGCATGGAATATAAGTGAACCTTTTCTCAAAACTTGTATTGAAGTACAAAGGTAGAATCCAAACATATATAGTGTCAGGTGGGGGTAAGTGATGTGTGGAAAAATAGTGCAGGGTGAGGCCACACTGAATGATTGGAGGTTGGCAAGTTTTGTTCCTTTATGTAGCCTTGTGAAGGAACCCTTTCTCACTCCCCACTCCCCCAGTCATGAGGATTGAACCCAGGGACACTATACCATTGAGCTGTATCCCCGGCCAGTCAGCCTACCAACTATTCATTTATTCTTTTATTTGCAGTACTAGGAATTGGACCTGGGGTATTCTCTACCCACTACACTGTATCCCCAGCACTTTATTTTATTTTATTTTTTCCAGGGCTGAGGACCAAACTCGGGGCCTTGAGCATGCTAGGCAAGCGCTCTGCCACTGAGCTAAATCCCCAACCCCTATTTTTGTTTTTTTATTTTGAGGTGGTTTCAGGTTGTTTGGACTTGCCTGGAATTAGTGACCCTGCTGTCTCAGCCTTGCTAGTAGTTGGGATTACAAGAAGACATTGTGACCAGCAGAAAGGCTACTAAAAAGCAAATTCCAGTGGGAAATGGAGGTGGTGGAGATTTAAGTATGGGGGAAATCTGAGTATCTGGTATAGAATGTGAGTCAAAGGGAAGAGTAAATGAAGAGTCTCTGAGGCTGTCCTGTGCACACATGTGAGGCAGTGGAAGGATGCCAGTGTAGGTCAGGATGAGGTCACAGAAGTAATCTTACCGGCAAGTTCACATAGGTCCTTGTAGAAGGACCATTTTGGGTTTTATTCCAAGTAATATGGAAAACCATTGGAGGGTTTAGAGTGAACAAATGATATTTATATTCCTTTATAAGGATACTCTGATTTTATATATACCTACTGCCCAGATTCTGTAATGTTTTGTAAACTGCTTTCTCGTCTATTGTTCCGTCTGTCTGTAAGTACCAGAAGACCCTATTTTCTTCTAAAATACTTGTTCAGGTTCCTAGATTGTATTTAAATTTATTCTTTTAGAATATTCTTCTTTCGCTGGGCATGGTGGTGCACATTTATAATCCCAATCACTTGGGAGACTGAGGCAGGAGGATTGCATGTTTGGGGCCAGGCTTAGCAACTTAGTGAGGTCCTAAGCAACTTAGACCCTGTCTGAAAATAAAAAATAAATAAAAGGGCCAGTGGGGAAGTGGCTCATTGGTTAAGTGCCCCTGGGTTTATTCTCTGGTACCAAAAAACAAACAAAACAAATAGCTCTCCCATAAAAAAAAAACAACGCAGAAATCTTTTTTTTGTGTGATGGATATACTTATTTCCAGAAGTCTAGTTATTCCTGGTCAATTTATTAAGGAGACAAGTCGTTTAGTGGTTCTAAAGACACTCATGACTAAGGAGGAATGACAGGGAAACCCCATCCAGTGAGTGGTAGTAGATTAGAATAGAGAAATGATATTTCTAAGGGCAAATACAACTCTTTCATCAGTCGACCCCCAGCTGTGTCTCTGTTAATTTCTTTGTGATTCCTGTTGCCTTGTTTCCCTTATTTAAATGTCGTGTGGTTCAGAATCTGTACTTTATATAAATGCAGTAAAATATTGTGGTTGAATATGGACTTAGGAGCTAGAGTACCTAGCTTTTTTTTTGAAGAGAGAGAGAGAGAGAATCATCAACTTTATTTTTTCATCTGGGTCTTGTTTCTCCAACACTCAGTTGTGTATGGGGAAAGTGTTTCTCCAACACTTGGTTGTGGTGCTGGGTTTGAACCTGGGTCCTCATACATGCTGTAACGACTGAGAATACCATTCCAGCTCAGTACCTAGCTTTAAAGAACAGCCTTGGGCAGGTTTAATTTTCCTTTTTTTTGTGTGTGTGTCAGGGATTGAACCCAGGGGTGCTTAACCACTGAGTCACATCCCCAGCCTTTTTGAAACATTTTTTATTTTGAGACAGGTTCTCTCTAAGTTGCTTAGGATGGCTTTGAACTTGGAATCCTCCTGCCTCAGCCTCCCGAGTTGCTGGGATTATAGGTGTGCACCATCATGCCCAACTGTTTTGGCCTTTTGTGAGTCTTATTTTTTCATTCTGAAATGGGATTAAATAATAGAATTTTTCTCTTAGGGTTATTATAGATGAATTACTGTGTGTAGAACAGAGCCTGGCATACTAAGTGCCTAGTAATGTTAGTTATTGTATTGTATGGAATATATAACCATAGAATTCTGGGTAAGGGCTTTTGTAATTGAGAAAGTTAGGTCATTGTAGTGTTTTGAATACTGTTTTTAGGCTTTCTCTGTTTTTGTTTAATAGTAACTTTGTCAGCAGTTGAATGATTTTGATGAAATGTGCTTAACTCTTGGAAGGTTAACAGGATATTTGTGGTTCATTTTTCCATTTTGAAATAAACTAGAGACTAGTAAGTTGAAGTGTTAATATTGCTGTCTCTTGGGGCTCGGTGGTTACGGCGCTTGCCTGGGATGCGCAAGTACGTGGGTTCAAACCCCAGCACCACGTACACAACTAAGTGTCAGAGCAATGAAAGCCATGTGAAAAACTCAATAAAAATTGATTCTCTCTCTCTCTCTCTCTCTCACACACACACACACACACACACACACACATTGTCCTTCTCTTTTTAAAAAAAAGAATAAAAAAATATTGCTGTCTCTTATTGCTTAGAGAGTTAACTTTGGGTTGGGTAACTAAGGCATATATTTTTCTAAATATAAAGGTATATATATATATTTCAACATAGACACAGGATATATAAATATCATGGTAAACTTCCCAAAATTTGTCTCTCCCCAATAACTCAATCCATATATACTAAAGTACTGAAAGGAAGTTAAATTCATTTTCAGGGCTGGAGTGGTGGCTCAGCGGTTTCGGCGCTTGCCTGGCAAGCACAAGGACCCGGGTTCAAACCCCAGCACCACGTACACAACCGAGTGTTGGAGCAACTAAGGCCATGTGAAAAACTAAATAAAGTTGTTTCTCTCTGTCTCTGTCTCTCTCACTGTCCCTCTTTCTTTTAAAGAAAAAATTCATTTTCAGGTTGCAATGAAGCAAAAAAGAGATGAAAATGAACTAAATAGAATGTGAAGGAGCATTTTAATACAGAGAGAGATTTGGAAGAAAATCCAAATAAATTTTTGAAATGAACAACCCTGCAGCCCAAATTAAAAATTAAGTGGAGAACTGGCATTGTGGTGCATGCCTGTTACCCCAGCAATGCAGGAGGCTGAATCAGCATTAGGATCACAAAATCAAGGTAGCCTTAGCAAGTAAGCAAGACCCTTTCTCTACATCTTTTTTTCTTTTTCTTTTTTTTTTTTTAAACCAGGGATAGAACCCAGGGGCACTGGGTGATGTGAGCCACATCCTTGTCCTGTTTTTTTTTCAGACTGGGCCTCGCTAAGTTGTTGAGGATGGCTTTGAACTTATGATGCTTCTGTCTCAGCCTCTGAGTTGCTGGGATTACAGGTGTGCACCATCACACCCATCTTTAAAGGAATATCTTAACTAAAAATACTGTTTTAGTTTTGTCATATTAATCTGATTGAAAATTACTTCAATGTGTTAATGTATTGTGATACACTATTAATTTCAGAGCTTTGATACCATTAAATAAGCTTGTTAGATCTGTAGTTGTAATTATTTACTAGGAGCTCAGTTCTGTAGGCATGAGGAGCTGTCCTGTCATGTTTTATCATATGGTGAAGGTGACACATATTCTCTAGTTATGTTCTCTTTTAAAAACCTGTTCTTTATATCATATGCTCCACATATAAAACCCAAATTTGATCTTTTTTCCTCTTTCTCTTTTTTGTTTTTAAGGAGGGGAATCAGTTTTTATTTTTTCATCTGGGTTTTGTTTTTCCAACTTAAGTCCTTGCACATGCCAGGCAAGAGCTGTACCGTTGACCCATCACTCTAGTACCCAGATTTGATCTTTTTATACATTAGCATTGTAACAGTTACATAGTTATTGTGAAATCAGTGGCTGTTAGTGAATATATAGTTAAATTTCCTACCTCCCACTTCATAACATTGTAGTAGCTGATATTGTCTGTTTATATATATATTTTTTGGTAGTTTGGGGATAGAGTCAGTTTGGGCGAGGATTTGTAGAATTCATTTCTTTAGACCTACTTGATGTTAAAGAAAGGTAATCAGAAAACAAATGAAATTTTGAACTTTTCCTTTTCTTGACTTACAGTGTAGGTAAGGAGCATATTCTTTTTTTTTTTTTTTTTTTAGATTTTTTTTT
>PVKS010033094.1:0-22011 GCA_004027875.1 Aplodontia rufa
CTGCCACTTTGCTAAATCTACTTATGAGTTCGAGCAGTTTATTGATGGAGTTTTTTGGATCTTCTAGATACAGGATCATGTCATCAGCAAACAGAGAGAGTTTGACTTCCTCTCTTCCTATTTTTATCCCTTTGATTTCTTTCTCTTGCCTAATTGCTCCAGCTAGGGTCTCAAGAACAATATTGAATAAAAGAGGTGAAAGCGGACATCCTTGTCTTGTTCCCAACTTTTGGAAACGCTTTCAGCTTTTCTCCATTTAGTATTATACTAGCTGAGGGGTTAGCATATATAGCTTTGATGAAGTTCAGAAATGGTCCTTTGAACCCCATCCTTTCTAGAGTTTTGAACATAAAAGGGTGCTGGATTTTATCAAAGGCCTTTTCTGCATCCAGTGAGATGATCATATGGTTTTGTCCTTGATTCTGTTTAAGTGGTGGATTACATTAATTGTTTTGCGTATGTTGAACTAGCCCTGCATTCCTGGGATGAAGCCCACTTGGTCATGATGGATTATTTCCTTAATAAGTTTTTGAATACGATTTGCTAGTACTTTGTTGAGGATTTTTGCATCCACGTTCATAAGGGATATCGGTCTGTAGTTTTCAAACAACATTCATGAACAGAAAACCAGCATTAAAAGAATTCTCAAAAATAAACTACAGATAGAAGAACAAGCAAATGATCCTCAAAACTCACAAACACAATAATACTGAGATACTTTTATGCTCCTCTATCTCCAACAGACAGATCTTTAAAACAAACAAATAATAAAGAGATTTCAAGCCGAAACAACTCCATAAATCAAATGGACTTAACAGATATCTGTAGAATATTCCACTATAAATTGGCTGTGTTTATCTTCTTCCCTGCAATACATGGATCCTTTTCTAAAATGGATCAGATTCTAGTTCACAAAGGATCTCAGAAAATATAAAAATAGCAGATATCATTCCATATATCCCATCAGACCATAGTGCCATGATGCTAGAAATTAACAAAAAAATCAATACAAAACACACATACATGGAGATTGAACAATACCCTATTGAATGAAGAATGGATCCAAGAAGAAATGAAAGCAGAAATCAAGAAATTCTTGGAAGAAAAAGAGAAAGAACACATATATTGTAACCTCTGGGACAGCGTGAAAGCATTTTTAAGGGGAAGATTTACAGCACTGAGTGCCTACATTAAAAATCAGGTGAGATCCCAAGTAAGTAAGCTTAAGTTCTACCTCAGATCCCTACAAAAGGAAAAACAATTTCATCCCAAAGCCAGCAGAAAGCAGGAAATAATCAAGATCAGAGCTGACATCAATGAAATAGAAAAACAAACAAAACTGAAAATAAAAAGAATCAACAAAGATCTGGTTCTTCAAAAAACTAAATAAAATTGACCAACCCCTAGCCAATCTCACTAAAAGATGGAAGGAAATGAGGCAAATCAATGATATCACCAAAGAAAAGGTATTAATCACCACTGATCACATGGAAATCCAAAGGATTATAAGAACCTACTTTGAAAAACTACATGCCTTTATTATATCAGATAATTGGAAATATGAACAAATTTCTAGACACATATAAGATTCTCAAATTGACCAGGATGACATTGAAAGTATAAATAGCCTAATAAAAAACACTGAAATCAATATAGCAATTAAAAAACTTCCAAAGAAAAGTACAGGACCTGATGGATTTCCCACTGAATTTTATGACACCTGTGAAGAAGAGCTAACACCTTAACTTATTAAATTATTCCAAAAAATTGAAAAGAAGGGAACTCTCAGAAACTTTTTATGATGCAACCATACCCTGATACTAAAATCCAACAAAGACATATAAAAATATGGAACCTACAGACCAATTTCCCAGCCTGATGAAGATCGATGCAAGTATCCTTGATAAAGTGATAGCACCACATTTAAAATCACATAAAGAAGATAATTCTCCACCATCAAGTGGGCTTCATTCTAGGGATACAAGACTGGTCTAACAAAACAATAAATGTGATTCATCACTTAAACAGAATTAATGACAGAAAGCTATGATCATTTCATTTGACACAGAAAAGGCCTTTGATAAAATCCAGCACCCATTTATGTTCAAAATTCTGGAGAAGATAAGAATCAAAGGGATGTATCATAGCCATATAAAGGTCATATATGACAAACCCACAGCTAGTATAATAGTAAATGGAGTAAAGCTGAAAGCATTTCCACTAAACTCCGGAACAAGACAAGGCTGTCCACTCTCAACACTTTTATTCAAAATAGTCCTCAAGACCCTCACCAGAGCAATCACAGAAGTAGAGGAAATCAAAGCTATAAGGATAGAAAGAAAAGAAGTCAAACTATCCTTTTTGCTGATGATATGATCCTATATCTGGAAGACCCAAAAAACTCCACCAGAAAACTGCTTCAGCTTATATACAGATTTACCACAGTTGCAGGCTACAAGATCAAGATCAATACCTGTAATTCAATAGCTGTCCTATACACTAACATGAATAAGGCAGAAGAAGAAAAAGATATGTGTCCCATTCACAATATCCTCAATACAAATAAAATACTTTGGAATTAAATTAACAAGGGAAGTAAAAGATCTCTACTAGGACAATTAATGAACATTGATGAGAGAAATTGAAGAAGATCTGAAAAGGTGGCAACATGTTCCACATTCTGGGTTAGGCAGAATTAACATAATTAAAATGACCATTCTGCCAAAATTGCTATGAAGATTCAATACAATCCCCAACAAGACACCAATGTCATTCTTTACAGATATTGAAAAAGCAATTCTCATTCAGTTGGAATAAAGAAACCCATATAATTTTATATTAGAAGTTTCACAATATCTAATCTAAAATTATACTATAGAGCTGTAATAACAAAAACAACATGGTATTGGTACCAAAGTAGGCATGAAGACCAACTGAAAAGAATAAAAGACTGAGCCAAACCCACAAATCTTTAAACACCTGATATTTGACAAAGGGGGTCAAAATATACCATGGAGAAAAGACAGCCTAAATTCAACACATGTTGCTCAACAAACTGGACAGCTACTTTTAGAAAGTTGAAATTAGATCCTTATCTTTTACCTTGAACAAAATTCAAATCAAAATTGATCCAGGAAATAGGAATTAAACCAGCACCCATAAAACTTCTAGAAGAAAAATTAGGAGCAACACTCCCACATACGGGAGTAGACAATGACTTTCTCGGTAGATTCCCCAAGTGAAAGAATTAAAGAATAAATGAACAGGATGCCACTAAACTAAAAAGCTTTTTCTCAGCCTCAAAATTGTTCAATACTGTCAAAAGAGAACTTACAGAATGGGAGATAATAATGGCTTTGATTCCTCTGACATGGGACTAATATCCAAAATTTACAAAGAACACAATAAAACTTACTATCAAAAACACAAACAATGCAATTAGTAAGTTGGCCAGAGAGCAAAACAGAAATTTCTCAGCAGAGGAAATCTAGCAAGCCAATGAACACATGAAAGAAAGTGTTCTAAACCATTATTGATAAGAGAAATGCAAATCAAAACTATATTAAGATTCTATCTCACTCCAGATTGGCAAAGATGAAGAATATAAACAATAATGGACGCTGAAGGGGTTGTGAGGAAATAGGAACACCAGCACACTGGAACTGCAGGTTGGTACAGCTAGTCTGGAAAGCAGTGTGGAGATTCCTCAAAAAATTAGGGATGGCCCAGGGAGTCAGGGGCCAAATAAATGTTTTTCCTCATATTTGGAGGCTAGAGCTAAACCTGGTCTTGGGTAAAATGTAGTCAGACTTATGTATTAGATCCACCAAAGGCTTAGAAACATATAATCTAGGGGAACAGTAGACATGTAGGTGGGGGAGGGGGCATGGGAGAGCCGGGGGGAGGGCAGGAGACATAGGAAGGATAGGGAGGGATCTAGGGAGATAATCAATAATGTAGCATACTTTTTACTCCCTGAGAATTCAAATGATACTTACGTAATCATTTAATTCTGGAAAATTTATAATTTTATATATAATTATATATAATATATATGTAATTTATATATCTTAGATGGAATTAATATTGTAATATAGAAGAATCAAGACACTGGGGTGTGGGTAATGTGGGGGAAACTACGGTTTAGGACCAAATGTATATCCTGTTGCACTTTATAGCATTTATGATTGTAAGACAATTCAACTACTTAATAAAAATTAACAAAACAAAATATTCAGGATGGATCCACCATATGATTCAGTTATCCCTCTTCTTGGTGCTTTCTCAGAATAGCTAGAACGAGCACATGACGGTAATACAGTAAAATCACTGTTCATACCAGTTCAATTTACAATAATTAAATTATGGACCAACCCAGATACCCTTCACTGGATGAATGAATCCAAAAGCTGTGATACATACACACACACACACACACACACATGTACGTACGTACACACATACAATGGAGTTCTACTCAGCTATTAAAAACAATGATATTGCAGCCTTTGAAAGTAAATGGGTGGAAATGGAAGAAATTATTCCGAGTGAAATTAGCCAACTCAGAGATTAGAGGGTCAAATATTTCTCTCATTTTTGGAAGCAAGCAAAACCCAGGCTTCAGTGAATGGTCAAGCTCAGGTACTAGACTCACCAAAGTTGAAGCAACACATTTTCTAGGGGTACCATAGATATGTAGGGGGGAGAAAGGGAAGAGGATGAAGGGAGGGTAAAGGGAGAGATGATAGGAAGGGATCTAGTGGGGAAATCAATAATGTAACTTACTTTCTAACTTTCTGCCCTGAAAAGTCAAAAGTCAAATAATATTTATGCAATTTATTTCTGGAAAACACACCATCATGTGTGTATGTGTGTGTGTGTGTGTGTGTGTGTGTGTGTGTGTGTGACTTTATATATACATATATAAAGACATTTATATCTGTTATGGAAGGAATATAGAAGAGTCAAGAGACTGGTGTATGTGTATGTTGTGGGGTAATTCTGGACTAGGATCACAGGCATATCGTATTGCTATTACATATGCATCTATGATTGTACAACTCAACTTCTCAATAAAATTTTTTTAAAAAGAAGAGATCTGGCTTCAAGTCAAAAGTTAGGTGAATCAGAAACACTATGCACCAACTCAAAAGTTATTTCCACAATTTGAATGTCAAGGGCTGGGAAACCTTCCTTCTGTTTAGGTGACTGAAAGGAGTTGAAGTTAAATCTCTCTCTAGACAGGGAAAGTGGTTTGTAGAAACACCCTGACACAAATGGAATTTCATTCCCATTTCTTGACTAAACAAATAACATATATACTTCAATCTTGTCCCACCTGCATCACAGGCATAACAGATGGTATTTTACAAAGTGGGCTACAGAAGCAACTACTACTTACTTATTCTGTATGTAACTGTGCCACTCCATCAAGAGGTGGAGTCTCATTTAGTTATATCTCAACTGGCTCCTGGAGTAGATTCACTTGCAATCCATAAAATGGATGGAAGCAGTTCTGTGTGGTTTCCAAGGTTAGGTCAAAAGAAAACTATCCTCTACAGAGACCCACATGATCCAATTTCTATAGGTCAGCTACATCAGTGAGGACTCTGGAAAATTGCATTCCAATTGTTCCTTTGCAGAATACTCCCTTTTTGGAACCAGATATCACACTGAGAGAAGGCTAAGCCATATATGTAGGCACTCCAAAGTCATAGATGAGCCCTCTTTGAGTCATTGCAGGCCTGCTCCTTCACATGTGGGTGAAGAAGCCTGCAGCTGATTCTCATCCCCAGCTATTCCAGTCTTCCCAGCAGAGTCCCCAAATATTTTATCTCCACAGAAGGCTGTCTGAATTCCCAACCACTAAATCCATAAGTATAGTAAAGTTCTGACTTTATGCTGCTAAGTGAAGGGTGGCTTGTAACAGACCCTTAGATAGAATGCTGGAAACACCCTACTGTTTTATGAAAATTAATACACAGTAAAGATCCTAGGCAGGCATACATCTTCCTTACAGCATTATCCTTAAGCAGGAATAGATACAATATTAAGGTTAAATCAATTAGAAATGATTTACTTAAATGTTAACCAAATTGATAACTATGAAGCCACTAAAATATATAAATGCATATAGCAATCAAGAAAATGTACATTTTCTAAAGTTAAGCAAAAAATAAAAACATTAAATCATAT
This sequence comes from Aplodontia rufa, assembly GCA_004027875.1. Taxonomy (NCBI): domain Eukaryota; kingdom Metazoa; phylum Chordata; class Mammalia; order Rodentia; family Aplodontiidae; genus Aplodontia; species Aplodontia rufa. Next base: position 6,196 of record PVKS010033094.1, read on the forward strand.
ATATGTTTTTAAAATATATATTTGTGGATAGTACTAAAAAGCAGCATGAAAAAGGGAAATTTTTGTGACATTAGGCATCCAACAATGAGTGATATTGTCCCAGATTTTCATGAATATTTTGTGCAATCATGTTTCCTATAAATGTATAAATTGTGTATATGTATAGAAATTCTCTCATTTCAGAGAGGGTTAATTAACTCTTCAGTATTGGATGGGGCCACAAGGGAAAAAAAGAGAGCAGTTTTTGAAGGAAATTGTTGTTCATGTTCTACTAGATCTGACAGTTTCTTCAGCTTGCTTCTGCAGTACACATGTAGGTTCATTCAATGACTGGATTTGGATCATAACCATAGACTTTAGTAAAGGTCACAAACTGAATCACTCCACAAAGACCTACAGATCTAGCTTATGATTTCTTATGATTTGGTGACTTACTTAGGTAGTCAAGATGAAAGGAGCAGGGAATTTTTGTTGTTTTGGGTGGTGGTTTAGTTTGTTGCTGTTTGTATTTTTCTCCCTCAAAGGTCAAAAACTTAGGAATACTATCCAAGAAATTAACAATATAGAATTCTAAAAGATTTCTTATGCAAGTGTGATAGCAAATATCATTTTAGAATACAGAAAATCTACTTTATGTTTCAAGCTCTATTGAATTTGATATTCTGGTTAGGATTCAGATGGAAATGTTCATATCTCATTAAAGCTTCCTAAAACATAATTTCTCTTTCATGCTCAGAACATAAAACAACAGGAATCATTAGCCCATGCATGCCATAGATGCACATGATGAAACATGCTGGATTAAAACATAATCATTAATGATTCAGAAATAACAGAATCTCATTTCCACAGATAAAATAAGATTTATGCAGAAAGACATAGTCAAAGTACTGAGATAAATATGGTATTTATTTAGAAATCACTGTACTATTACAAATCTATACTGAACACGAGTTTGAAAGTGAACTTTGGACAGCAGGGAGATTCAGAATATGACAGACTTTTGTTCAACTTATATTGTTCTACATTTCATTTTACGATGAAATATCATACAACATATCATACAAACAGAAAACCATGGAATCTTTCATTTTTAACATTTCTTATGTTTCTATGCATCATCTGCAAAAGTACATCCTCCTTGAAGGAAGTCCATATTCTCCAGAAAAATCTATGACTGTTGAGCTCTAATAAATTTATTTTAGTCATGTTTATAAAGCCAAAGTCACTGGTTTGTTGTCCTGCTGTGGGTGACTGCTTTTTTTATTTTTCAGCCCTTCTCTGAAAGTCCTGTTTGTATGTGTCACTTTAGACATCTCTGATAATCTCTGACATAGTTTATATTGTGCTAAATTTCAACATCAGCATTTATGACACTGAGAATACATGGTTCCTTTCTCAGAGACTAGAAGCTGCTGGCATAAAGACAGTTTTACAAGTAAATAGTAGCAGTCTGATTCAATCTCAGATTTACCAGTAAAATATTTTTGATGGATATTCCTGTTAGCCCTTTAAATATCACCATCTAGAAATACCTGAAATATTCCACTTTTGAGTCACAATGGGCAGAAAGAGTTATTCTCTGAAGAGGAACCTGAATACATCTCATCCTAAACTGCCAAAAGCAAAATACTGCTCCTGCCTTCTTAATTGTTTAAGGACTGACCTAAAGATGCCAGATGGAAAAGGATGTCTATCTCGAGAGAGGGGAGCAGGTTAAAAACATGAACATAAGACAGGTGTGTGGCAGAGCAACCATGAGAAACTGCATAGGACTGGTTAATGCCCATAATGTCCCCTTCCACGATGCCATAATAGAGTTGAATGTGCTAAAAATCTTAATTATTGGTTAATAAACTCTTCTGATTTCATAGTATCATATGCTATACTAGATTTTTAAATTAGAGGTTTTTTTCCATGACCTTTTTGGTTTGTTTGTGGTTTGTTCCCAAAGGCTCATGTTTTGGAACTTGGTTCCAACATGATGATGCTGGAAGATGGTGAAATTTTGAAGAGAGGCAGCTAGTGGGAGGTCATTAGGAATACTTCTCTTGGAAGGATAAAAACATTTTTAAGGACCCAGAGTAAATCCTTTAACAGCAAGTTATTATAAAAGAGTAACTGTGACCCGTAAGTCTCTGGCTTCCTATCTCACAATGTGATCTCTCATTCTCGCATTTTCTCACCATGATGTCATCTGCCATGTGACAGAGCTAAAGAGGCCCTCACTGAAACAAAGTGGATGCCAGTACCATGCCCTTGAACCTCCAAAACAAAGAGCCAAATAATTTTATGTATGAAAACCTCAGGTATTTTGCTATATTAATGGAAATTGAAATAAGACAATGGTTATCTACAATGTTAATGTTCAAGAGTTAGCTGTTCATTTCATTAGAGCCGCAAAGAGTTGACAGTCTTCAAAACTGTTACAATAAAAAACAAGTAAAATAACAAAAATATAGAAGGGATTACAGATTATAATCCAGCATGAAAAATCTGATTTTATGTCAATAGCATTTTAATCAAATAATGTATCTCTAGAATGACAGTAGAGTCTATCATTTCCTTCTACTAAACTTCACGTGTAGAGCCCATTGAATTAACTGCATCCTATCCAAAGTAGTTAATGCATAGATATAAGTACTGAAATCCCATATATGTACATAAAGTATAAGTTGTTATATATATAAGGGTTTAACTTAGGTACCACCTGTTATAAAGATAAGAATTATCATGGCATATGCAGAACTGGGAAACCTTTGGTATCTCTATTTCAGTGCATGGGATAGGGAAACCATGTTTAACATGCATGGTTGTATGATAAACACATACATGTATGATTAATCATGCATACATGTATGTTGATGTACATGGTTGTATGGTAAACTTATATATGTATATTCCAGTGGAAAGATACACAATGTAAAATCTGTTCTAACAGCTTTCCTTTTTTTTTTTTTTTTTTTGCTATTGTAGCTCTGGTAATGATTGGAATTAAATTCAGGGAATCACATGTTACATAATTGCTCTACCACTGAGTTACAGCCCCAGCCAAAATTTACTAGTTATTCTATGGTTTTAATTCAAGAATTTCTGTATAAAATTTAAAATGTTGATTTAAAAAATGGAAGACATAACTTTTCATCTTATTTCACTTTTATTTATAGAAATGTTTTCCATATCACTATTATATTTTTAATCAGAATATCAAAAATAATAAAAATACATGTATAACGACTTCAATAACCCCAAAATGTCATTAGTTATGAGACCAATAGAATTTGTTATGTGAAGTAATTTATACTTCTATAAACTATTTTTTCCTTGGGTGTCCAAAAAGAACCATGTGCTTAGCTAATTCCTATTCCTAGGAAATCTGAGACTTAAATTTCTCATGTGGAACTTAGATGATTTTCTCCTGCTCTATCTATCAAAGAACAAAAAATATATACCAGGTTCAAGTAAAATATACTCATAATTATTTCTTTAAAATAACAAGGCATGAGCCTAGGCCTCTGGTCCTGGCCTGGCAGGGGCCTAGGAAAACACAAGTAGGACCTCAGACCAGAGCCACCCTGCCCACCTGCTAGAGTGGGACCAGGCCTCAGGTCCTGGGCAGAAAGGAGCACAAGACACCACAAAGACACCCACCTGGAACCACCCAGCCACAACACATACTTACCAGGTCCAGATATGTTGGGCCAGTCCATGCTGCCAAGGATATCAGAACACATTGCAGTGCATAGGCAGGCTTGTTCTGGCCCACCCCACACATCTGAGACCCCAAGACCCAGTGATGCACCACTACCACTGTACTTCAAAAATCCAGTGGGCTGCCCTGCTCCCTCAACAGGTTCCGGATCCATGCCCTGGAGCCTAGATGAAAAAGATACAGCAAAATGAGGTTTCAGGCAAAAGCATCTTTCTGAAAGAAGGTGGTCATCACAGGGGTGGTGTCTGACTGTACCCTTTCATCTGAAAGGAAAAAGCACCTGGAGACCTGCCTTGCTTCCCCACAGGGAACCTCAATTCAAAAATCCAAAAGAAGCTCTTCAAAACTGAGGAATAAAACAAGGAAAGGTTTATCTGAACCCACAATTCCACTACCAAGGAGCCATGGACAGGGAGCAGGATGAAAACCTAGAAAAAATTAGCTATGATCTGATTACTAAAAAGAAAAATGAACTAAAAGAAGATTTAATTAGGGACGTAAGTGAGAAAACTTAAAGAGTTGAAAAACCGTTAACAAAAAAATAAACTGAAGAAAAGAAGTATTGGAGCTAAGAACTTCAGTCAATCACAGGAATGATGGAAGAATTTAATAATAGATTAATTTAATTGAAAACAGAACCTCAACTCCTGAAGAAAGAACTATTGACAAAGAGGATAGACTGAATAAGATGCAGCAGATAGATGACAGAAAAGAAAAACAAACAAAAAAACCTCAAAGAGCATAAGCAAAATTTTCAAAATATCTGTTATGAAATCAGAAGAAATAATCTAAGTGCTTGGAATACATGAAGAAATTAAAATGCAAATGATATGCATAAAGAAATTCCCAATGCCATAAAGAAAAATTTTCCCATATTGCAATCAAATCAGACAGCAGATATGACACCCAGCATCCCTAATCAAAAGGGAAGCACAACACAGTTCATATTTAAAATTTATAACAGGGAAATCAAGGAAAGAATATTAAAAACTGCAAGAGAGAAATGCCAAATCACATTCAGAGGTAAGCCAGAAAGGATAACGTTTGACTTTTTAATTGCAGAAAATAGAAGCAAGACGATCCTGGAAGGAGATATTTCAATTTTGAATGAAGACGACCTGCAGCTGAGAATACTATACCCAGCAAAACTAAGCTTCAAATTCAAAGCAGAAATAAGAACATTTCATAAGATCACATGTGCAGCCTTCATAAACAGAAAACCAACGTTACAAAGAATTCTCAAAGATATATTCCAGATAGATAAAGAAACAAACACTCCTCAAAACCAAGAAATAGAAATTCAATAAAAATATATGCTATCAAAAGAAAATTAAGACAGTACAGAACTAATAAAACATGATGACTATGAAACACAATGACAAAACTATCCTTACACTAAATGTGAAAGGTTTCAATGTACCAATCAAAAGACACAGATTAGCAGATTGGATCAAACAACATAATCCAACAATATACTGCTTATAGGAGACCCACATTATAGTCAAAGGCATCTTTGAATGGATGATGAGGTTGAAAGGATGGAAAAAAAAAATCTACCAGGCTTATAGCCCAAGAAAGCAAGCTTGCATTTTAATACCTGCATCTGACAACATAGATTTCAACCAAAATTTAATAACAAGAGATAAAGAATGATACTACATCATAATAAAGGGAACAATACATTAGGAAGCTAAAACCATAGGAAATATTTATGTTCCAAACACCAATGCTCCCAAGTATGTGGAATAAATCCTCCATAACATAAATCAATTAGAAACACAAAACTATAAATACTGGGGTACTTTAATACTCCTCTATCTTCAATAGACATATCATCAAAACAAATAAATAATAAAAATATCTCCAATCTAAACAGCTCCATAAAACAAATGGACTTAACAGACATTTATAGAATAGTCCACCCCAAATTGGCTGAGTTTACTTTCTTCTCAGCAACACAAGGATCCTTCTCCAAAAATAGACCATACTCTAGTTCACAAAGGAAATCTCAGCAAATATAAAAAAGTAGGTATTATATATCATACCATTATGCCATGTGCCTAGCAACTAACAACAAAAAAAATAAAAGAAAATGCATATACACATGTAGATTGAATGATAAATACCCTGTTAAATGAAGAATGGATCCAAGAAGATATGAGAGCAAAAATAAAATTCTGGGAAGTAAATGAAAATGAAGACACAACATATTGAAACTTTTGAGACAGCATGAAAGCATTTTTAAGGGGAAAATTTATAGGACTGAGTGCCTGCATAAAAATCAGGAAACATCTCTAATGAAAAAAGCCAATGTTCCCCCTCAGACCCTTACAAAAGGAAGTACAATCTATACCCAAAGCAGCAAAAGGCAGGGAATAATCAAAATCATAGCTGTAAACAATGAAATAGAAAATAAACAATAAAAAGAATCAACAAAACAGAGTGGTTCTTCAAAAAACTAAATAGAATTGACCAACCCCTAGCCAATCTCACTAACAGGAGGAAGAAAATGAAACAAATCACCAAAATCACCAATGAAAATGGATTGATCACCACTGATCACATGGAAATCCAAAGGATTATCAGAACCTATTTTGAAAAACTATACATCTCTAAATCAGATAATCTGGAAGACATGAACAAATTTTGAGTCATATACAACATTCCCAAAATGACAGAGGATGATATTGAAAGCCTAAACAGCCCAATAATAAACACTGAAGTCCATATAGCAATTTAAAACATTCCAAAGAAGAAATGACCAGGACCTGATAGATTCCCTGCTGAGTTTTCCCACACCTATGAGGAGGCACTAACACCTCTCCTTATTAAGCTGTTCCAAGATATTAAAAAGAAAGGAACTCTCCCAAACAGTTTTTATGAAGCAACCATAACTGTGATACCAAAACCCAATAAAGACACATCCAAAAAAAAAAAAAAAAACTACAGATCAATATTCCTGATGAACATAGACACAAAAATCCTTCATAAAGTTCTAGCAAACCACAATTAAAAACACATTAAGTAGATAATTCATCATGACCAAGTATGCTTCATTCCAGAGAAGAAAGGCTGGTTCAATGTATGCAAATCAAAAAATATGATTCATCACTTACACAGAATCAATTACAAAACTATATGATCATCTCAATTGACACAGAAAAGTCCTTTGATGAAATCTAGTGCCATTTATGCTCAAACCTCTGGAGAAGATAGGAATCAAAGGCACTTTATTATGCAAAGGTCATATATAACAAACCCACAGCTAGGATAATACTAAACAGGAAATCTGAAAGTATTTCCTTCAAACTCAGGAACTACTCAAGGCTGCCTGCTCTTACCACACCACTTTTATTAAACATAATTATTGAGACCCTAGCCAGAGCAATCAGGCAAGAGAATGAAAACAAAGGGATAAGAATACAATGAAAAGACATCAAATTATCTGTTTTTGCTAATGATATCATCCTATATCTGGAAGATCCAAAAAACTCCAACAGAAAACTGCTTGGGCTTAAAAACAGATTTATCACAGTTGTAGGCTGCAAGATGGACACCCATTATTTAATAGAGTTCATATACGCTAACAATAAAAGGGCAGAAGGAGAAATCAGGAAATTGGTCCCATTCATAATATCCTTAAAAAATACTTGGAAATTAATCTAACAAGGGAAGTAAAAGATCTCTATAATGAAAATTACAGAAAACTGAAGAAAGAAAATAAAAAATACCTAATAAGATGTTAAGACATTCCATGTTATTGGTTGCACAGAATTAATAAAATTAAATTGGCCATTCTGCCAAAAGCACTATACAGATGCAATGCAATCCCCATCAAGATTCCAATGTCATCTTCACAGATTTCTAAAAAGCAATTCTCAAATTCATTTCGAATAACAAGAAACCCCGAATAGACAAAATATTCCGAAGAAAGAAACATTAAACAGGTGCTTTTGTAATACTAGATCTAAAATTATACTATAGAGCTGTAGTAATAAAAATAGCATAGTATTGGTATCAAAAGAGTTATGAAGACCAATAAAAGACTCTGAAGTAGCCCACAAATATTTAAACATATGAAATTTGAAAAATGGGGTCAAATATGACATGGAAGAATGAATGCCTATTCACAAATGGACAAACTGAACAGCCACATTCAGAAAGTTTAAATTATATCCTTATCTCTTGCCTTGCACAAATACCAAATTGAAATGTACCAAGGAACTAGGAATTAAACTGGCACCCATACAACTGCTAGAAGAAAAATTAGGAATAACATTCCAGCATATGGGAGTAGGCAATGATTTTCTCAACAAGACTCCCAAAGCAAAGGAATTAAGGACAAGGATCAATCAGCAAGATGCCATTAAACTAAAAAGCTTTTTCTTGGACACAAAATTGGTCAAAGCTGTTAAGAGAAAATCTACAGAATGAGAGATAATCATGGCCTGTAATTCCTCTGACAGGAGACTAATATCCAAAATTTACAAAGATCTGAAAAAACCTACTATGGAAGCACAAGCAATGCAATCAATAAATGAATCAGAGAGCTAAACAGAAACTTCTCAACATAAGAAATCAGGGAAGCTAATGAATACATGAGAAAGTGCTCTACATCATTAGTAATCAGAGAAATGCAAATCAAAACTACATTAAGATTTCACCTCACTCCAGTCAGAATGGCAAAAATGAAACATATAAATAATTAGAGATGCTGGAAGGGTTGTGGGGAGATAAGAACACTAGTACACTGTTGGTGGAACTGCAGACTGGTACAGCTGCTCTGGAAAGCAGTATGGAGACTCCTCAAAATACTGAGGCTGGAACCACCAAATCACCCAGCTATCCCCCTTCTGTGTATTTCACCAAAAGTGCTAGAATCAGCACATTACAGTGGCACAGCAAAATTAATACTTATAGTTCAATTTACAATAGTTAAATTATGGAATCAACCCTGATGCCCTTCATTGGATGAATGGATCCAAATGTTGTGGTACATATATACAATGGAGTTCTACTCAACTATTGGAAACAATGAGAATGCTGCCTTTGAAGGTAAATGGATGGCAGTGGAAGAAATTATTCTGAGAAAATTTAGCCAAACCCAGAGACTCAAGGGTCAAATATTTTCCCTCATTTGTGGAGGCTAGAACAAAACTGAGACTTGGGTAAAAAGTCAAATTCTTGTATTAGACTCACCAAAGTAGAAGCAACACATAATATAGGCGAACCTTAGATATGTAAGGGTGTGGAGGGAAGAGGCTGGAGGGAGTGTTGAGGTAGGAATGATAGCAAGGGATCTAGTATGTAGGGATCACTATGTAGCTCACACTTTACTCCACTGAGAAGCTGAATGATACTTATAGCTAAATAATATTTATGTGATCATGTAATTCTGGAAAATGTACAAACACACACACACATTTATATCTGTTAAAGGCAGGAAATATAGAAGAGTCAAGAGACGGGTATGTGTGATGTGGAGGTGATTCTAGATTAGGATCAGGGGAATATCATTGTGTTACACATATTTCTTTATGATCACACAATAACACAACTCCTCAATATAAGTAAAAAACGACAATAGTTTCTGTCCTTTTTTAATATTCCTTGAATGATAGTTTTTCTAGGGCTCTTTTTTTTCCACATTTTCTACAAGGACAAACAGAAGCTTCTTCAGAAGGGCTGCTTTCTCATAGATAAATGATTCACAACCAGTTGAGCATATGAAAAATTTTATGTTATGCAACTACTTATTATGTTAGATAGTATGGCTTCCATGTTGAACCCTATTTTATACACTGAAACAAAGGCTCCTAGAAATAATGTTTTCAAATTCTTCACATGCTATAATTCTCATCTTGTCTTAACAACTGGTACCTAAGTTAAAAATAGTAATGAAATATTTAAAAGGGCTTAAAATTAGTGACTGGCAAGAAAACTAACATTATAATGCAAGTTTCAGCAAAGTAAATACTATTGCTAATGCTGAGACTAAGAGTTAATAGCTTTATTTCCATGGATAGAGGAAAATCCATAAGAAATTATGATAAAATGCTGACTTTGACCTACTTGAAAAAAATCAATAAAAACATTTAATTTTCAGGAATGCAGTATATTTTGATGATATCAGCTTCATGACTTCCACAAATTTCAATGTCCATGACTTTAAGGAAGAAATGACATTTCATTATGACAGTTTCCCTATGCTTCAACAGAGTCCTGAAAGTTATGATATCTAGACATCGAGTACTAATGGAGAGTCACAGATAAACATTACCTTTTAAGGGAAATCTCATTTCCAGATAAAGAAGATATTTCTTATTTAAATGTAGTCTTTTCTTACCAGGCTTGTTAGAACTATTTTAATCTGTGCTATTTTTGTTAAAATACCCAGTTTGTTCTTTTTTGTGTGTGATTATCATTGCTTCTATGGTTCCATTAGCAGTGGTAATAGCAATTAGGGATAGCACTTGAATACTTATAGTAATTTTAACCATGTAGGCTTTGTGCTTAAAGAGTACACATAACAAAAATGTATAAAATATACAACATGGAAATAAAGTAAATATTAACAGTATAAAGACATTTGCGCATTCACGCATATGAACATAAAAACAAAAGTACTTGAAAAATCAGGAATTGTTGGAATAGGTTCATTTGGAATTTCTGAAATATTTAAATCCAAGAGTTCTAATGCAGATTGCTAGTGCTTGTTCTTCAAGACCCTGATTGAAATACTAATTAGATGTTTGCAATTAGTCCATTAATGAGCTTATAAACCTGAACACTTTCCTTATTTTCACTTAGTATTTATGTAACAGCACAGACATGAAAAAAGCAAAAGAAGGTATTGTTTATATTCTCAAACATTCTAAGTGAAAAATATTAGATAACTCCTTGCAAGTTCAGAATTACTCTTGATTAGCAAAAGGAGAGAGTTAGAAATTGCATTGGAAATTCCTGCTCATCTGGCATCTTTTCCTCAAACATTTCCCATATTTGGACAGAATTATCTATTATACTATTGGTCTGTTCCAACTTACCTGAGTATGTCTAACCTACAAAGGCCCTAACCTTCGTCTTTATTTTTCCTTTTGATTCCACATATAGTTGACCATTAAGGAACGTACTTTCCTTGGCAATCAAGATATGTTTGACAAATTTTCCTGTTTTTGACTGGGATTGGTTTCAGTGTGTGGTATGAAAATCAACCTTTTGGAAGTATTTGAGCACAGAATCAATAATGGAGCCAGACTTTTTTTTTTTCTGTCAGTGCTTTTGGCTTTAGGAAACATCCACAGGGAGTGTGTGTGATAACTGCAAGAGCAAAAGATCTCCTTGAAGCAGCATAGTTAGGTTTATCTCCTGCACCAGCTGGTTTCTATGGCCACAGGCAGAGAAAATTATTTGATATTTAGGCCCAATCCTTTTCTGATATCCCCAACTCTTAGTAGTGTCATGATAGGGCAGGAGGAAGTTAAACAACTGCATCAATTATTTAAAAATAGGCCCCAGTTAGTCTCAGCCATGTTAGTGTCACCTCTTCAGATGAGCTCTGCAGAGACTTAGGTGGGCTGCTCTAAAAAATTAACATGTTTGGAAGAAGTTGAAGACTTGGCTAAAGGGCTCAGATGAAAATCAAGTTTACTTTTGATATTAGCAAATAAGCAGCAGATTCTGAATAGTTACATATATATGTTTTATATATATGAGTATGTGTGTACACACACACACACACATATAACACAATATAAGTGCTGTGTGGAAACTGATTCTTCTTGTCACAATGATTGTTTATTCCTCAACTAAGAGCTACATGAGTTCAAAACACTTAAATGTTTCATTGCATGCTCATTCAGTAGCTAATCATGTCTTTTTATGAGGCTTATGCAGATTACAACTAGCAAAATCCCAGTATATTAGTACTAAAAGAGAGAGAAATTTTGTTTTTCAATGTAAAGATGTCTCATGAAGTCTAAGGGTACATACTCAGTCAAGCCTCAGAAATAAACTGTACCTTGGCCCACAAATGCCATCAGAACACTCCTATCTCTCATCTCTGCTTCACCACAGGATGGTATCATAACTCTAGCTCAAAGGAAACCACTTTGCTTTTCCTTTCCACAAATCTGCATGGTAGACCATGGTTGACCATATCCATCTCTGGGGTTACATAACTCTGCAAAGATGTTCTGATTAGGTAAAATCAGTTTAGTTGTAGCTAAACCTACAGTGGACTCAGATGATTTATATATAACAATTTTGGGAGAATCATTCCCAGCACATTAGTAGACCAATTGGGAAGAAATAATAACAATGAGAGTAGCAAATGTTACATGACAAATGTTCTGGGACTTTAAAAGAGAAGACATGGATCATAATTCCTATTCTAATAGCAAAGTCATCAACTGAGTGATACAGAACACAGTTTCAGACACTAAAGAAGTGGTTGAACCTGTTATGTGACTCAATATTTTATTTAGAAATGGTTGGTTTTGTCTCATTCCTCAAAATCACAGTTAAAAAATAATATAAAAATCCTAAGGAGATCTGTACTTCACTTTTTATTTATTTATTCAAGCACTAATTCTTGCTGAGTGCTACAAAAGAGCTAATTATTATTTCAAAGAACAAGAAGGTAGCCTGCTTTTAACTATAGGGATCAGAAAAGGCCTTTTAGAGAAAATGACATTTAAGCTAAGATCTGAGAATGAGGAAGAATTAATTGGATGAAGAATAGAGGAAAGAGAGATGGAAGCAGTTGGTACATTCAATTGAAAATTCAACAAACTGAAGAAAACAATAGAAGCTTTAATATCAAATCCAAGTTAAAAAAATCAATGAGAGCATATTGAAGTACATAACTGATGGAGGAAATATATTATCCTGTGCCAAATGGCTGTTTAATTTTTAATACATTAAATGACTGCAAATATTTAATTAGACACATGTGGTAATGTAGCATTATTTTTGGTTCTCAGTTCCAAAATATTGTTTTTTGTTTGCAGTCTATATGTGTGTGTGTGTATATACATACACACATACATATTCATGAAGTGCCAGTGAGTGTAGATTTAACAGCCTGAAAGAAAGCTTTCCAAGAATAAAAACATTCTGATATTGATAAACAACTGCCTGGTTCACAGTTTCCAGTCCTATGTGCAGACCAGCTGTGCTGTTAGTTATAACTTCTGGCATGTGTATAAATCTTAGCTTTATTCCATCCCTAGAGATTCACTACTTGTCCAGACAAGTTCAAAAATACATGCTTTAAATTCTGGGAAGATGGCAATGGTGGTAGGGTTTTTGAATCTCCCTGAATCCCCCATAAAAGAGAGAGAGAGAGAATGTAATTAGAATTGAAAAACAAAACCTACATACAGTATCAACAATAAAAGAGGTGAAAATGTATCTGTGATGCCACAACTCCAACTGTGACCTCCAGAAGACCTGTGTGGTATCCAGAACTCTGTAAGAGGAAGCTATAGGGAGCAAGGGAGGAAGCAAGAGCAACTCCAGCAGTCACTAGGTACTCAGGGGAAGCACAATCAAGGTGAGAAGCTCAGGTGAAACTCCAGCAGGAGAGTCACTACAAGGACAGGACACTTAAGGTCTACTCTGGGAAATTTCAAGTCTATGATACAGTATCACAAACTATAGCTGTCTAGTGGCAATCATTCCACAGTGTGGATAACACCTCATAATACCTTAAATATATACAACTTTTTTGTTGACTCTGCCTCAGTAAAACTGGGAAATTTTTAATTTAAAAATAAGAGTAATTGCAAGTGGTCCATTGTCATGTTTAAAGGGGCTGAAGGGATCAGGATGCACTGAGCTTTCAAAACTGACCACCTGAAAACCCCTTCTAGGTTAAATTCCCACATTAAAGGGAGTCAGCTTGAAGCAGAATTCAAATTGAAGAGGACCTCAAAAGAATGCTCAAAGAAAAGTGGAGGTTCAAAAGAAACACGAAGGGAAAATAGAGTCTCAGATCTCAGAGAGAAAGAGGCCATGCTCTGAACACCTCACAAAAGCATAGCAGATCAGGAATCATATCTTCCCTGCTCACACTTTTGGCTCCAATATTCAGCAAACCTCCCAGCAGATATTGAAATCAGTATAAAAACTAAAATCCTTGAAAAAAATGAAAAGACCTTTTTTTTTTTATCTTTAAAGTACTTTAGGTCCTTTCATTTCTTCCCATAAAAGAAACAATGTATCCAAATATCTGAACAACATTTTTGACATATATTTTTAAAAAGTAGAAAGAACAATGCTAAACATAATTTTGTATAGCCAAAAAAGTATCACAGGTTGATTATTTTCTTCATATTCAAAGCTCAATACATGTCTGGGATGGAGCAGTAGCTCAGCAGTTATGACGCTTGCCTGGCATGCACGTGTACACGAGTTCAAACCCCAGCACCATATACACAACGAAGTCTCAGAGCAACGGAGGCCACATGAAAAACTAAATAAAATTCTCTCTGTCTCTCACTGTCCTTTTCTTTTAAAAAAATACTGAAAACATGTGTTTCAGCTGAGCCATCAGTTGAACATTATAGAACTATTATTCTAGAAATAAATGCAAGGATATAGTCACAGAACATGTGCATCATCTATATGTCTGTGTTCCCTAAAGGATATTCCAAACTGAATATTAAACAATTACTTCACACCAAAATTCTCACTGGAAAAGGCTCATTTAGCTCATTCTAAAAGTAGCCTGACATGGAGAAGCCCAGAATTATCCACATCCTCAGGCAGGTTTTAACTCTCTCATACACAAATTTAATAAGTCTGAAGTTTCAGACACCCTTCTGATCCACAATTATTTTATCCTGAAGTTATTACTTAAAGTAGTGATGGCTGAATAGGGAGCAGATAATTTAATTTCTTGAGTTGCTGTGATTTTGTTGGACTAAAGGTAGCAGTGATTGTACTAAATAGATTTTTTAAAAAGCTCTTTTCGGAGCATGCTTCTCATAGAGGCCATGCTATTACCTTCATACGATTTTAGTGAAACGCTTGGATTGTAATAGCCTTTGGACACCTGTGCATTGTAGTGCAAGATGTAGCACATTATTATTTGTGACACCCCTCAAATGCCAATTTGCCAGACTTCAGATTGCTCTCTAGGCCCAATAAATCTCTCAAACCCATATAAAGTGGTTGTGCTACTCTCTTCACTCCTTCCCATCATTCATTTTACATGGTAAATTCTATGAAGTGATCATTATATCATGGTTTTTCATTAATTGGAAATTGTTTATATTTCATAAACTTGAAGAAATATAAAATAGATGCCCATTTATTCTGTTATAATAGTAATTATATTACCAATAATTTTTATTTATATAATTATTATCTTTTTATTAGTACTTCACACATTTCACATACACAGGTGTGTTTTTGTATTTTTAATGTCTCTTAAAATGTCTGTAAAATAGAAAGAGAAAATGCAGCCAAGAATTGGCAAAAGGTGATCGTGCCAATGAATATATGAGAAAGTGCTATAAATCACTAATAATCAGAGAAATGCAAATGAAACCACATTAACATATTACCTTACACCAGTCAGAATGGCAAAGATGAAGAAAATAAACAATAATAGATGCTGGAGGGGCTGTGGAGAGATAGGTACACTAACACACTGTTGGTGGAGCTGCAGACTGGACAGCCCCTCTGGAAAGCAGTGTGGAGAATCCTCAAAAAACTAGGGATGAGTCCACCATATGACCCTGCTATTCCACTCCTGGGAATCTTTCCAGGGGATTTAGAATCAGCACATTATAGTGAACAGCAATATCAATGTTCATAGCAGCACAATTTACTATTGCTAGGCTATGGAAACAACCCAGATGTCCCTCACTGGAAGAATGGATCCAAAAACTGTGGTACATTTAAACCATGGAATTTTACACAGCAATTAGAAAGAATGACATGGCAGCCTTTGAAGGTAAATGGATGGCTATGGAAGAAATTATGCTGAGTAAAATCAGCTTAACCCAGAGAACTAATGGTCGATTGTCTCCATACATCTGTGGAGGTTGGGACTAGACCCTGGTCAGTGAGAAAGTTGGTCTATTATCATGTGT
>PVKS010033095.1:0-22032 GCA_004027875.1 Aplodontia rufa
GGTAGACAGCTAACCTAACAATACTTCAAATTGTATGACTCTCAGGGTAATAGGGGGATGGCTCCCTAGGATACTTGGAGGTGTAGGGAGGGGGATGAGAAGGGGGGAAGGTGTATGAAGAACTCATAGGAGACTGGAGAGTGGGAATATGGGGGAACCATCCCAGAAGCCGATGTCATTCCTCCACGAGATACCCATTTAACGCATGAGTTCTTCTGGGGGAAACTGCAACAGATAAAACCCAAGGTGGTCATCCATGTTTTGACATTACCCCTGGATAACAAAGTATATATACATTGATTACTGTTGGTTTGATAATGTTTCCCCCTCAATTGTATCTCCGTGTACTTCTAATAAAAGAAAAAAAGAAAACACATGCTTCTTCTTTATATACGTTTACATATATACCAATCTATAATTTATACATTAAATCAGGGTTATTAATATTATTACAAACATTTAACATGTTATTATTGATATTACTCATTACTTATTTTTTTGTCTCTTTGATTACCAAATTTGTGAAAGTTTCATTAAAGTCCTCTACTCCATTTACTTCAAACATTATTTTGTGTACATATTTCATTGCTATGTAAGTCAATGCATAAATGTCCATTATTATTATACCATATTGGGATATTACAACTTTTATTTCTATTAACTATTCTTGTTGCAAGTTTTCTTCCTCCACTCAACATTTTCTCTTCTATCTTTATCAGGAGATGGTCCACAGGGTTCTGCTCTTGCCTATGCAGTCTTGTACTACTCCCTGAGCAGGCCTCCTGTGTTCTTGGGTATCAAATGCTACATATATGCAGTCATTGTCAGATTTAAAACTTGAGTGTAGACATTTACCCAAGTTTCTGATTACCACAACAAACTTCCTGATGGAGTGCCCTACATGAATGACTCACCAGAACCTTGAACTCCCAGAGTTACTCTCATTTCTGTCACCTGTAAGCCACTTTCTCTAGAGATATTACAAGGCTTACTTCATGGTCTTACTATTTACCCAGGCACCCAAATAAAAATCTTCAGAGTTAGCAAATTTGGATACATTGTTTTTGGGGAGTATAAGAAAATTATAATTCCTAATGTAGGGAGAAACAACCTCCTCATTTTTCACAGTATTTCAAATGAAAAATGATGATCATCACAGCCCAGATAGAGTCCTGCTCTTCCAGCTGGAATCAATCTAATCTCTTTGAGTAGAGAGTCTGACTGACATAGCAGTGGTGGAAACCAAAGACTGAATGATGTGCTGTGGTAAATTCTGGATCCAAGATAACAGCTAGGTGACCTTGGGCTCTTGGATCCTGGGGAATTCAATTTCTTTATATTGGAATTATCATGAAGATTAAATAATGATGATGGAAATAATTTGTTTCTTGAGTATACCAGAAGAAAATGATTCTAATAACTCATTGTCTGATTTTAATTATTTGAAAATTTAATGAACACATGTACAGAGTAACTCATCTAATACTCAAACATCATCTAAGACCATCTTTCTTTGATTTATCCTTATATTGAGGAGCAATGGCCTTTGGTTTCCTTGATATAGTGTCTTCCTTATTTTGAGATATTTGGTCTACCCTCATTTTTCTCTGCCTTTGATAAATCACCCCCATTCATTTAACCTTTCTCCTAAGTTTTCATTCTCCACCCCTTTAATCATTTTCACTGCTCTGTTTTGGACCCTCTCCAATTTCTCTGTACCTTTTGGAAAATTAGAATCCCCAAACTGAGGATAACACTCTAATAAGGGCCAAGTCAATGTTAAATATAGCTCACAACACTCTTTCTTGTCATTTGAGAGACAGATAGCTCTGTTAAACCTTCTCAGGAGCTTAACAGTTTTAAAGACATACAACTACATTGTAGATCCCAAGATCAAACTTCAAGAATGTGATCGGCATGCACTCATGGAAGTAACTTAATGTTGTTATTGATCTCTGGAGAATGAGAAGATGTGCTCAGAATTTTTAGTCAATGAAGTCTGTTATGCCTTATGCACATGCCCAAGATAACCAGCATATCCTTGGAATGTGAGAGTAAAACATGGCACTTGGAATTACAGGTTTTGGTAACAATAGAGGTCTCCTACCATTTAGACCTCTACCATTTTCAGGTCATCTAACACAGTCACACCAACTCTAATATTCAGCTTACATGAGTACTTTAAGTCTCTTCTTCCACAGAAAACATTTGACTTTATCACTTGAGGAGAAGAGAGATCCACAGGGATTAGTGAAAAATAGAATCTGGAGCAGGAGGCAAATAAGTGCTGATAA
The DNA here is from genome assembly GCA_004027875.1 of Aplodontia rufa. Lineage (NCBI taxonomy): Eukaryota > Metazoa > Chordata > Mammalia > Rodentia > Aplodontiidae > Aplodontia > Aplodontia rufa. Next base: position 2,295 of record PVKS010033095.1, read on the forward strand.
GTGGTGTAACTGGTATCCTGGAAAGTTTGAAATAATAGAGACTCGCTAAATAGAGAGGACTGTGATTCAGCAAGCTATGGAACAAATGATGTAGAGAAGGAAATTAACTTGGGAGTAGGGAGGGTAGAAGATCTTGGCTTGGAAAATTTTTATTGGGGTTAGAAATTTAGGGACATTGCAATGAAGATAGAAAATAATGATTTTCCAGGAAGAAAGTGGATTGGCAATCTAGCATACAGGAGCAGTATTCAAGTTTGTCAGTCTTCTGCTATTAGAAGCAGCTAAGCCAGCAGTAGATCTTGTCGATGGACAACCGCGCAATGTGCAGCTTAGGCTCACAGGCATTTATCTGGCATTTGGGAGGCTAACTAGTCTCTTAAGAACATCACTCACCACTGGATTCCAAAGGCAAATGTGGGAGATGAGTCAACGTTGGTGCTGACTACTGTTTTTCTCAGTTGGCTAGTGGCAGAAACCAAAACCTTTCTTCCCCCTCCCCTTGTTTGTATGAGACTGAGTTTGTACTGAACTGGTTAAACTTTTCCCACAATTTGGAATGATGGAGGGTGCATTGTTTTGGCTGAAATATATGAGGACAGGTGGTGCCACCTGCTACAAGTGGTTTCTTTCCAATTGGCTCTGAAGTCACCATTCTTGGTCTTTTTGCAGTTTTTTTGATTAGTAGGGCAGGGAGGGCAGAGAGAAGGTAGTAGAGGAGGGAGCGAATCTGCAGGCACTCTGATTTGTCAGTAAATCATAATGGGTTTTCACAGGTTGGCAACCCCTTTCATATATTGCAACAGATGTACTGGCATTGAGAGATGATTGTATAAGGACATGTTTGAATTATTGATGTTCCAGAATCCCTGTGGTGGCCTCTTTCTACTGCAGATGTCTGAGACCTTTCTGTGCTTCATCAAGGTGACAAAAAGTACTTGTCTTTTTACAGTTCTGAAGTTCCTTGGAGCTAAGGATCTCAATAAGGGACCCTCTAAGAGTCCTGCCTTCCTTCAACTGATTTCCTTGGTGGACAGACCCTTACACCTTTGATTCATGCCCAGATACTGGCCAGCAGCAACTTCTGGGTCTTTGTGAAGTTCAACCCACAGCAAGCCATTTGGGCAAGATTTCTCTGGAGCAGCAAGACTGAAATGGAGTGTCTAAAATTGTTTTCATTAGTTATAGAAGGTGACAATATAATCTCTTGCAAGCTCTGCTGGTGTCTGAAAGCCCATATTTCCTAACAACAGCCCAGTGTTTGAATACAGACGTGCTTAGTATTGGAAGCAATCTCTTGTGGAGCTGCTATGCCCAAGAGCAGCTTGCTTTAGACCAGCTCTGGGAGCCTTTCTCTGTCTCTGCTGGTGAAACGGATGTCTTATTTATTAAAAAAACAAAACAAAACTAAGAAAACAGGAAAAGCAGGTGCAGGTGCACTGGCCACCCTTGGAGGCAAGAGAGAAGTTGGAATGGGCAACCTAACCATGCACAGTGGGGGATCACGGAGTAAGCTTCAAGATTTCCTCCCCTTCCAAGGCTTGTGCCTGTCTTTGTGGGATTGGTGAGTGGTTCTTCTGTTGAAGATAACGGGGACACCTTGTCTTCTGCTGTTCTTGACTGCTTTTATGCAACCCATACATGATTCCACAGAGCAAGAGGAATGAGAACTGAAGTGCCTATTCCTTTGAAATGTTGTCACATTTGTTGACTGTATACCATCATCAGATGCTAAGCCAAGTCCTTTGCATATGTTATCTTTGATCCTCCTATAGGGGGACTTTCATTTGTATAATAGCTTGGAGGGAGAGGGACACTGATGGATGTAGTAAGTAGGAAAGAATAGTATCTCAAGTGGTAGTGATGATTGCTATAAGGGTTAGAAAGGCAGAGGTCAGCAAGAATGACCCTGAGAGTGGAGAATTGGATAGGAATAGATATGTTGTGTGGTGCGGATATCTGGGCTTTAGAGCGAGATGCCTTTGTCTGGAGCAGGAATCCAGGCAAATTTTGTTTCCTGGCTAATTGGACACTTGTTCACAGTGTATCCCCACTCATATAACACACAACAAAGGAATCTGTGGTGTCCACAGGAGGGAAACAAAGCAAAACCAAGTCCAGACTAGTGCAGTGCTATTAATTCAAATTAATGACCCTCCCCTACAAATAAAGCTGGTGCCTGACAGATTGCTGGCTCTTGGAGGGTGGCAGATGAGAACAAACGAGAGGCTCTGCCGTCTGGCCAGGTGATCAGTGCCTCCTCTGTCCCTGGCTGTTCACATCCACCTCTTACAGGTGTTCCCCATCTTCTGAAAATTCTCCAGTCCTGCTCCTTTACTACCTCGTGAAGTCTGTGGGTTCAAGGGTGGGCCCAGGAAGGGTTGCCTCCAAAAGAAAGGATGATTGACAGCCTCCAGATGTAAAGTCGCACTGCCTGTCAGGGTTAGGAGGTCACTCAACTGAGATGTGGATGAAGCGGGTTTCCTATAATGTCTAGGTATCCTTCCAGGGGAAGCATTACTGTCATTTAGGCAAATGTCTGTCTCAGTCTGCAGGCTCATATTTATCTCTGCCAAAATAAAGATATGTTTGAACATGAAGGCCTCTTTTATTTACTTGTTCAGTTACTCAGGCCCCGCAGATATAAAAATGAATAAGACACTGCTCCTGAGCTGTTATAACTTAGTATTCACAAAATCCCCCTTTGAAGTTTAGCTTCTCTTTAAGGCTGAGGAGTCAGGGAATTTAAGATATTTGCATGAGATCATTCATCAAGCACATGGTAAAGACAGAATTCAAATCCAAGTCCTCTGATTCCAAAAGTTTATTTTAATTTTACTGATATACCTATTTTGAGATTTTTTTTCCTTTTACTCTTTAGCATCAAAGCAGAACATTAAAACAACTGATTTTCAGAGGAACACAGAAAGTTAGAATGGGAAACATTCTTGAAAATCATCTCATCTACTTCCCTGACTTTTCAGAGAGAGTTATTGCCCAGGACATGTCATAAAGGAATGTGAAATAGAGGGTATTGGGGCCATAGATACATTCCTTTTCACCCAGTTCAGACTCCCAAGTGGAAAGAGGTTGGGGTGTTTGTATTTTCACACATGCAGCCACACACAGTGACAGAGGAGGTACCCAGACCCCAAAGGCAACCTGCACTGTTTATACCACACATTTTCCTGCCCCTCTGCCATGTCAGTAAGAGCTGCATTAGATCCTGAAATAGCTCTCCTGAAGCCTGGATCTTTGTTTTCTGTTCTATCTGGGGAAAAATTCCTTTCTTTTAGAAATGAATGGAAATCCAGAGGATTTCTGCCCCTCTCTTGACCTAGCAGTCCCTTAGGACTATTTTCGTGAGAAATCCAAACTGATTTTCTAGATTGTAGCCTTGATAATGAGAGGCATTGCTATTTAAATAACTGGTTTTCTTTTACTGGCAGGAAGGAATCTCTTTCTTGACAAGCTTTTCCATACATCTAATTGCAAACAGGAAAGCCCCTGGAAAGTTAGTGGATTTTGGATCTGTCCCATGTTTGCTAATTGCCAGAGACCTTTCTATTTAAACAAGTGCTTCTTTCATTGCAGTCTTTGCACAAACACAGTTTTTGGATAGAGTTTATATTTTTAGGAGAAAGTAAATAGCTCTGCATTGTGCTATACTAGCAACTGCGGATGATGTAGAAATCTGGTTGCCAGGCACAGTATTTCCTGCTTTACGAGTTGTCTCCTAACGCTTCTCTTTGTTATATCATTTCTTCATTTATTCATTCAGTGAGTCCACATTGAATATCTTCTATTTTCTAGGCGCTTTACTAATTGTTGAGAATATAGAGGAGATAATTTCTAAGCCATTCCTCAGGGACCTCAATCTAGAAAGAAAGATAAAGGACAGCATACTGGCCATTATACAGAAAAGAAGCCATAGAATACTATGAAATAAATGAAAGGGACTTCTAATCTCTCCCATGGTATGTAGAAGGGAGTTAGAAAAAACTTCCAAGAAGAGCAAGTTTATTGTGACTAAGGAAAAGAAATTAGAAATATGGAGAAGTAAACATGGCTAGTGCATTTTAAGTCAAGAGAATCGTCTTTTTTTTTTTTTTTTTTTAAGATTCATTAAAGGAATAGCAAACTGGAAACAGTTCTATTTGATTACCTGGGGTCAATGCAACAAAAAGGAGTGTTGAGAAGATACATTGAGACAGAGGGTGCAGGACAAATTATGAGCTTCCTAGCTCAGAATGCCCTGAAAAGGCAGGAGGTTAAAAATTGTCCAAATTCAATGAAGTGCCAAGAATAGATTTAAGTCTAAAGAATACCCAAATGTACTTGCCTTTTAAAAATATTCTAGGGGGGGCTGGCAGGTGCACCCAAGACATTTGTACCCAGGACCACTGCTCAGAGACCACTCACAGAGCCACAATATGTGGGCCCCCAGGCCTCTGGTCCAGGGACAGCAGGTGCACCAAAGACACACATCTGAGAACCCCACTGAGAGCTTCCTAGTCACAGCACATACTCATCAGGTCCAGATATATTGGGCCCAGACATGCTGCTAAAGATCCCAGGCCCTGACACTGTGTGCAAGAGGCCCGTTCTGGCTGTCTTGTTCAGCTGAGACCCCAGGACCCAGAGACACACACCTGCTGCTGTGCTTCTACAGTTGAGTGGGCTATCTCACATCCCCAACATATTCCAGATCATCACCTTGGAGCCTGGATCCTAAAGGGGCAGCAAAACAAGTTTTTAGAAGAAAGCAGCTTTCTGGAAGAATGTGGCCATCAGATGGGTGATGTCTGACTGGACCCTTTGACATGCAAGGAAGAAAACCTGCCTTTCTTCACCACAGGGAAACTCAATTCAAAGATCCAGAAGAAGCCCATAAAAATGAGGAATAAAACTAGAAAAGGTTCACTTCAAGACCAAAACTCCCCAAAGAAGGAACTTGCAGACAGGGAGTGGGATGAAGACCTAGAAAAAATTATCAATGATTTGATTGCTAAAAGGAACAATGAACTGAAAGAAGATTTAAAGAAGGAACTAAGTGAGAAAACTTGAGATGAAAAACTCATTATCAAAGAAATAGACTCACTGAAAAAGGAAGTAATGGAGCTAAAGTCTTCAGTCAATCACATCAGAAGAATGATGGAAGAATTTAATAATAGACTAACTTCCACAGAAAACAGAACCTCAGCTCTGAAAGAAAGAACTTCAGACAATAAAGATAGTCTGAGAAAACTTGAGTGCACAGGTGATAAAAAAGAAAACAAACTCACAGATTGTGAGCAGAATTTTCAAAATGTCTGGGATAAAATAAGAAGGAACAATCTAAAAGTAATTGGGCTACAGGAAGAAATCAAAATACAAATGAAAGTTATAAAGAACATTCTCAATGAAATAGCTAAAGAAAATTTTTCCCATTTCAGAATGGAGTCAGAAATGCTCATCAAGTAAGTGTAGAGGACCCCCAATAGGCCCAATCAAATGAGACGCTCACTGAGACACATCATATTCAAAATGTATAATAGGAAAATAAAGGAAAGAAAACTAAAAGTGGTAAGGGAGAAAAGCCAAATCACATTCAGAGGCAAACCAATAAGAATCATGATAGAGTTTTCAGCTCAGTATCTAAAAGCAAGAAGATCCTGCAAGGAGATCTTTCAATGTCTGACCACAGCCTGCAGCCGAGAATACTATATCTAGCAAAGCGCAGCTTCAAATTTGAATGGATATAAGAAAAATTTCACGATAAGATCAAATTGCAGCATTCATGAACAGAAAACCAAAATTACAAAAAATCCTCAAACATAAACGTCAGATAGAAGAACGAGCAAACAATTCTTAAAACCACACACAGGAAATTCAATAAAATAAATGCTGTCAACAGACAACCAAGAAGTACAAAACTCACTAATAAACTATCATGACTATAAACCACAACTACGCAACTGTCCTAACACTGAAATTGAATGGTTTCAATGCACCAATCCAAACACATAGATTTTCAGATTGCATCAAAAACCAAAATCCAACATTTTGATGTTTACAGGAGACTCACATTACAGCCAATGATATCCATGGTTTGAGAATAAAAGGATGGAAAAATAATCTATCAAGTGTATGACCCAAGAAAGCAAGCTGGAGTTGCATTATTTGCATCCAATAAGGTAGATTTAAAACATAAATTAATCAGAAGAGATAAAGAATGCCACTTCATCCTAGTCAAAAGAACAACACAACAGGAAGATATAACCATAGTAAATATATACTCCCCAAAGACCAGTGCTCCAAACAATGTGGAAAAAATACTCCAAGACATAAAACTACTGTGGACCCCAGCAACAGCACAAAAATACAGAAAGACTTTAATACTTCTCTATAACCAAAAGACTGGTCATCAAAGAAAAATAAAACAAAACAAACAAACCAACAACAACAACAAAAAAAAACAAAGAGATCTCCAGTATAAACAACTCCATAAATCAAATGATCTTCACAGACATCTACAGAATATTTCACCCCAAATTGATTGAGTATACCTTCTTCTCAGAAGCACATAGATACATCTCCAAATCAGATCATATATTAATTAATAAAGGAAATCTCAGCAAATATAAACAAGTTGACATTACTCTGTATATCTATCAGACCATGACACCATGACCCTAGCAATTAACAAGAAAAATTATAACAGAAAACACACATATACAGAGCAGAAATCAGAAACTCTTGGAAGAGACTGAGAATGAAGACACAACATATCAAAACATCTGGGACAGCATGAAAACCTTCTTAGGGGGAAAATGTATAGCACTGAATGCCTACTTTGAAAATCAGGAGAAATTTCGAATAAATAAGCCAATTTCACTAAAAGATGGAAGGAATTGAAGGAAATCAATAAATCACCAATGAAAAGTGAGTGATCACCACGAACTCACAGAAATCCAATGGATTATCAGAAAATATGTTGAAAAACTATTCTCCTCTAAATTAGATAATTTGGATCACAAGGACAAATTTCTAGACACATAAAATATCCCCAAATTGATGTAGGATGATATTGAAATCCTAAACAGCCCAGCAACAGGCACCAAAATCCATATATGGATTATAATTCATCATGATCAAGTGGACCTCATTCCAGGAATGCAAGGCTAGTTCAACATAAGCAAATCAATAAGTGTGATTCATCACTTATACGGAATTAATGGTAAAACGATATGATCATCTCAATTAATGCAGAAAAGGCCTTTGATAAAATCCAGGACACATTTATGATCAAAACTCTGGAGAAGATAGGGATCAAAAGTACATATCTTAATAATGTAAAGGCCAGATATGACAAAACCACAGGTAGTATAATCCTAAATGGAGAAAAGCTGAAGGCATTTCCACTAAACTTGGGAACAAGACAAGGCAACCGGCTCTCACTACTTTTGTTCAACATAGTCCTCAGGACTCTAACCGGAGCAATCACGCAAGAAAGGGAAATCAAAGGGACAAAGGGATAGGAATAGGAAGAGAAGAAGCCAAACTATCTCTTTTTGCTGACATCATGATCCTACATCTGGAAGATCCAAAAAACTCCACACACACACAAAACAACTGCTTGAGCTTATAAACGGAATTAACAAAGTGGCAGGCTACAAAATCAACACCCATAAATCAATAGTTTTCCTAAATGCTACCAACAATAGGGCAGAAGTAGAAATCAGGAAATTGGTCTCATTCATAATATCCTCAAAAAATAATACTTGAAAATTAACCTAATGAGGGAAGTAAAAGACCTCTACAATGAAAACTATCAAACATTGAACAAAAAAAAAAAAAATTGAAGAAGACCTGAAAAAATGGCAAGATGTTCCATGTTCTTGGTTAGGCAGAATTTATGTAATTAAAATGACCATTCTGCCAAAAATGCTATACAGATTCAATGCAATCCCCATAAAGATACCAATTTCATTCTTTACAGATATATAAAAACAATTCTCAAATTCATTTGGAACAACAAGAAACCCAGAATCTCCAAAACATTACTAAAACAAGAAAGATGAAACAGTTGATTTTCACCATACCATATCTAAAATGATGCTATAAAGCTGTAGAAACAAAAACAGCATGGTACTGCTATCAAAATAGGATTGAAGGCCAATGGAATAGAAGACTCTGAGACAAACCCACAAATCTTTAAGCATCTGATCTTTAACAAAGGGGGTCAAAATATAACATGGAGGAATGACTGCCTAGTCAACAAGTGGTGGTGGACAAACTGGACGGCCATGTGTAGGAAGTTGAAATTAGATCCTTATCTCTCCCCTTGCACAAAAGTTAAATCAAAATGGGTCAAGGAACTAGGAATTAAAACAGCTATCATAAAACTTTTAGAAGAAAAATTAGGAGCAATACTCTAGCATATAAGAATTGGCAATAACTTTCTTAACAAGACTCCCAAAGTGAAAGAATTAAAATCAAGAATTAATGAGTGGGATGACATTAAATTATAAAGCTTTTGCTTAGCCAAGGAATTGGTCAAAACTGTCAAGAGAGAATCCACAGAATGGGAGATAATCATGGCCTGTGATTCCTCCCTGAGAAATCAAATAATACTTATGCAATCATTTAATTCTGGATAATTTATGTATATACACACATATATATATGCACACACATGTATATGCATGTGTATATATATATATATATATATATATGGACATTTAAATCTGTTGTAGAGGTGATATATAGAAGAATCAAGAGACTGGAGAATTGGAAATGTAGGGTAACTCTGGTTTAGGGTCAAATGCATATCATATTGTTACTTTATATACATTTATGATTGCACAACAACCCAACTCCTTAATAAAAAAAAAAAAAGAAATATCATCCTAACAGAAGTACAAAGAATACATTGGAAAAGAGCAAGACCATTTTATGAGGTGCATAGAGAATGGTGCTGAGCAAGCAGACATAAGATCAGTCCTAGTCACACTAAAGAAGCAGAATTGACAATACCAGAAGATAGATTGGATGTATGGGTTGTGCTTGAATATGCGGGAAAACAGAGAGTGATTTCTTGATTACTGATGTGATAAACTCATGATAAGTGAGAGATTGAGAAAGAAAGAACATGAACTCTCTCTTGGATCTGTTAAACCAAATGAAGATGTCCAGGGAACACTGATCTGGAGCTCAGAGGGTAGTTCTTGCAAAGAATAGACCTGGAGGGACTGGAGTGGTGGCTCGGTGGTTAGAGTGCTTGCCTGGCATACACAAATATGTGTGTTCAAATCCCAGTACCACGTATACTACAAAGTGTCAGAGCAACGAAACCAATGTGCAAAACTAAATAAAAATTTATATTCTCTCTTTCTCACTATCCCTCTCTCTTAAAAAAAAAAAAAAGAATAGACCTGGACATCAGGTAAATTATTCCAGGGAGAGTGTGTTTTGGGAGGAGATTCTGGAAAACATAGGCAATTAATGATAGGAATATTTAATGAGGGAGATTTAATGCAGAGGGTGTCATGAAGCACACTAAAATCTAACCACTGGAGACAACATGGAAAACCAGGTCATACAAAGAAGTCAAAGGAAGGCAGAAATTCAGAGTGAGTTGCTAATACTATCTAATGCTGCACAAAGAGTACGGAAGATAAAAGATGAGAATTTTAAAACTGTGAAGCACAAGTCACGTTAAGGAGATGAGGCTCCAGAGAAACCTTTTCACAAAACTAGGCTGGAAAGCAGTGAACAGAAATAAGTCAGGAGATAGAAAAGTTTGAGAGACTGAGAAAACCAATCACCCCACAGCATGGGGTTTAGATTATGCATTTGTGATTCAAGTCTTGGGTAAAGGATTAATAGTAAAAACTCTTAACTATTCAAGCAGTAGGATGATTGAGTTGAGAAGGACATTATTCCAAGCAGTTCAAGAAGAAATGCCAAAGCTGGAACTACTTATTGAAAATAGCTTCTTGATTTCTACATCAGGAAGAGTTTCTGATATGAAATTCATTTTTTTATGAGGTTGTGGGCCCCAGAATCAAACTGCTTTTGATTTCAGACTTGCCACATACTAGCTGTATGAGCTTGGGAGAGTTATTTAACCTTTCTGGGCTTCAGGTTTCTGGATTGCACAATGAGGATAGTGGTAGCAACTCCCTTGTAGAATTGCTGTAACAATGACAAACAAATAATTCTAACACTTTGCATAGTTTCTGATATATAATTCAATAAATATTAGCTAATGACTGTAATAATATTTTGCATCTATACAGTATTTGTATATGTAATATTTATTGTTTCTATACACATTAACATGATAGAATAAGAAAACTTTCTAATTTGTGAAAATATTATGGCATTATAAATGTGTATTTCTTTCCCAGTTTAAACCAACCCATGGGAAATCAGACTCAGGGATTGAAGGGACCTGTTTAAGGCCGTCAGCTAGTGGACAGAGCAGCACTTGTACCTAGGCCTCTGGTCATGGTCAGAGTTTCTCCTGATACTGATCATTGTAGACTTTAAGAGAAATTTTAGTTAGTGATTAGAAGAACAGGGAGTTTTATATCATTATATTGACTATCACAATGTTATTTTTGTTAGTATTTTCCCAATCAGTGTTTTGGTTTAATGTATTTTTCCATACTTTTACTTGAAAGATTCAGTACTATTTTTTTCATATACCTAACAAAATTTATATTTTCTTGCACAGAACCTGGAACATCATAATCACTTCTCTCTTTTTCAAATTGATTATTTTTAGTTATACATGACAATAGAATTTATTTTGACCTAATTGCTCTCTCTTTTTTTTTTTTAACCTCTTCTCCTCCAATCTTCCACATATCAGAGAAAACATTCAACCTTTGACCTTTGGGAACTGGGCAAACACTTCTCTTACTCCTCTCATTTATGTTCCTTTCCTTCCTCATCCTTTTCTTCCTCCTCCTTTGTTTTTCTTTTTTTTTTTCTTTTTTTGATGTGTGTGTATGTGTGTTCCTGGGTATTAAACATAGGACCTCACACATGATAAGCCAGTACTCTACCACTGAGTTATATCCTTTCTTGGTTTTTAGGTATTATTTCCTTAAGACAATGATCCTCAAACTTCACATTCATTAGACTCTCTTGAGAAACTTGATAAAAAGGAGAGTGGAAAGCTTTAGATTATGATTAATTAGGTCTAGTATAGGAATAAGAAGGAGCATTTAAAAAAATAAATAACTCCATTGAATTTTTTTTTTTTTACTGAAATGCTTTTTGTTAAAAAATAGGTTTTCTTAGGTGTTCAGGTTAAGTCCATTGAAAAAAGGGCAGTTACTGAATGAAGATATTTTCATGTGAGGTTAAAAAGTTTCTGGTGCTTCAAGTCCCAGATGAAACTGGGATTTGTAATCTGGAAACACTTCACAGTTGAGATTTTCTAGCTTTACTGTTAAATGTGGAAAACATCTGATCCAAGAAGGAATAGTGAAAGAGAACTGGAAATGAGGCACAAATTTTTTTTAGCCCTATTCAAATAGAAATCTAAAATAACTTTCCTTAAGGACTATTTTAATGTGTGCCATCAATCTACTGATTTTTCCGTTCAAAACCTATTTACATGGGAATTCCAGTATACAATTAATCTTCCTTCCTTCCATTTTTCTTTCATTTTCTTTTCTTCTTTGTTTATTTTGTGGTACTGGGGATGGAAACAAGGGCTCACATGTGTGAAGTGTTCTACCACTGAACTATATCCCCAGCCTGGAAATCACAGGTTAGTGGCAGCATGATGCACATCAGGTAAGCATTGCAAAGTGGAAGTAACAGGAATGAAGACAAACAAACAAGAAATTTGTAGGGAGAATAAAGTTCTTTGGTAGGCTTTAGAGAGCAGTTGAAATCAAAGCTGGTAGATTAAGCAGATATTTCCCTAAATTGTTAGTATTTGTTTTAGCTTTTTCATTGTAGTGACCAAAGGACCCAAGGACCCAACAAGAATAACTTTAGAAGGACAAGTTTAGTTTAGGACTCATGGTTTCAGAGGTCTTAGTCCATATGTGTCTGGATCCATTCCTTGGGGCTGGAGGTGAGGTAGAATATCATGGCAGAAGAGTGTGGCTGAGGGATGCTAGTCAAGGCATAGCTTCAAGAAGCAGAGCAAAACTCCATGCCAGATACAAGATATATATTCCAAAGGCAAGCCCCCAATAATCCACCTTCTCCAGCCATACTCTAGCTGCCTTCAGTTGCCTGTTAATCCCTATCAGGGAATTGCCTCACTGATTAGATTAAGGCTCTTGTAACCCCATCATTTCACTGCAGCCTTACTGTATTGTCACATGTGAGAGGGAGACACCTCACATTCAAGCTGTAACAATATTATAGCATATGGAATAGTTTGCTGTGCAGTCTTATTAGCATGAAAGATAGTGATCATAGCTCATCGTGGGATTTAGTGAGTACTTTTAAGAACCCTGGACTAATATTCCTTATGTTGACTGTCTTTCCAGTTAATGTAGCATTTGTGGTGTAATGTCTGTTTCTCCAACCAGCATCAGCTGTTCATCTTTAGGCAGAAGTGACCTGTGGTTCTTTTATTAGGTATAGTATGTGGTTGTTATATTGTTACATTCCCCTCTTTAGTGCTCCTTACATCCAGGGTCTTTGTCTCATTCATTCTGTGTATCTCAAGTCTTTCTGTTTATTGTGTTTGACCTGTTAGTCTCCCTTCAACCTCTTCAAGCTCTGTGAAAACAACTAGGTTGTTTTCAGATATTGACTTATTATTTTCTGCAAGAGTAAAATTAACTTGTGTCAGGCTCTGAGGAAGACCAAGAGGAAGTTGCTGAAGGCAAAGACCTAATGGAGAATCATGACTGACAGGGTGAAGTTCCAGGGCGATGATAATGAGGATAATGATACTATCAAAATTTGAGATTTGAGGAACCACTCAGAAGGCATGTGGTTCTATGTTCAGGGGCATCTATTCTATTATGCTGAGCAGCAGGGTTACAAATAGTGCTGTAGTTGCTTCTATGGAAGGCTTCTCACTTTCAAGAAAACCAGGGCTTAACATGCTGGATAAATCTTCTGTCAAGATAGCAAATGATGAAGTCTATCAAACAGTGTGGAGCTTACCAAGTATGTAAATAGAGATGTAATTTATATAGCCATTGCTTAATTTTACTTACTTTTTGTTTCAATTTCTTTCCATTTTCACAAATAATCTATGCTTTGCTTTAGCTTTCCCAATGTATACGAGACTAAAGAACAGCCAGTCTGTATTTGGGGACCACATTAAATCGGACAGAAAAAGATGGTAGAGTCTGGCAAAGCCTCCTTTCTGATGCCATGGAATGCTACTGAGCTATCTAATTTCCTTTCTAAAGAGGGTAAGAGATGCTTCAGTCAGTAGACAGGAGCTGATTGCCCATTGATGGGTGTAAAAAGTGAAGGGAGAGAACAGGTCTGAGCTCTTTTTTAAATTTAAATACCAGGAAAAACACAGTTTCTATCATATATTATGAAAAAGAATATTATTGCCTAATAATTTTTGCTTTAAGAAAATGATTATTGGGGCTGGGATATACCTCAGTGGTAGAGTGCAGGTTTAGAAGGTGTGAGATCTTGGGGTCAATCCCCAGCACCAAAGTGGGAGAGAGAAGGAGGGAGATTTTCTCTCTATTTCTAATCTCCTACTGACATCTTTTACATTGCACAATTGCATGTGATTTTGTAATAGAGAATCACTGTTACTTTAAATCATTCTGGCATCACATTGCTTTATTCTCTCTCCTTTCCTGACAAACCCTCAACCCTACAGTAACTTTAATCTCTAAAACACTCAGAACTGTGAGTTCATGGGCACTTGTTGACTTTGACCTCTAACAGCAACATCCTTTCCTCACAGCTCTGTGCTTTCTTTCTCCCCATTGTACAATCTACTGGAGCTGTTGAACAAGTGCTCTGCCATCTTTGCAGAGGCATGTGACTGAAGATAGATCCATCCTATAAGCTAAATGAAATAGATCAAAATGATCAGTTCACTCATTTTACTCTGCTTCTATCACATCATCATGCCTGAATTCTTGCTTCCTAGATATCTGGAGGTGCCTTGGTGTTTGCAGATTTCCTGTTTGAGTATTCAACATCCCACCTCTAAATTTGTTCTTGCTTGTAGGCTAGAGGTGGGTTCCCTTGCTTGCAACCAAATAACCTTAAATGACCATTTTCTTGGTTGTCTGCCTCTGTTTGTTTACCCAGTGGATATTTATTAAGGATCTACTGAGTTCTAAGTTCTTGAAATGGTAGCCAAGGCCTACAGCATCCTTTCTCTCAAAAGATATCCAGTGTAAAATAGATAGAGAAATCAGCAGTCACACTTCATCATGACAAAGATTCTATTGGATTTTATGAAAGGTGCTCCTAATTAAGACTTTCAGGAAGGTCAAATCAGAAAGGAATGAAATGTATGTCCTAAGTGTAAGAATAATGTATCATGGAAGGAATGAAATGTATGTCCTAAGTGTAAGAATAAGGGTTTCCCACTGAAAAGGTGGAGAAAAGAACATTCTCGGATAAGAGAATGTAAAGAATCCCTGAAGGCCTGGAAGGAACAGAGAGTAGATGCTTTGGGGGAACCAAAATCAATTTGACCTGGCTAGACGATAGAACACAATGTGGGTGAGGATAAATTAACTTGCAGATGTAAAGGGAAAAAGTAAATTATGAAATGGAATATGAATGACCATATATATTTGTATTTAATTGTAGCAAATGAGTCAATAGTGAACCACTGAAGAATTTTAAGCAATGAAGTGACATTTTTACCCATGTGTTTTTTGAGTGATATTTCTGATTATAGTGCAGAGAATGTCTTGGACAGTCTCAAATTGACCTGCTGCAGAAACTAAGGCAAGAAATGACAGTGGTGGAAACCAGAATTCTAACAATGGAGATGGAGAGAAGATGAATACACAGGCAGACAGATAGAGAATATGCAGTTGTTTGCTCAAGGGAATCAAGGCACAGGGAGAGAAGGGGAATGTACCAAGAGGAAAGGGAGGATATGCTCTGAGACTGAGAACCCAGAGAGAGGAAATAGATTTGGGGTAAAATAGTGAGTCTGTTATCTCAAATTTAGTCTGTGCCCTCTCTGAACTCATAATCTAAAGGTATTGAAGAGCATCAACAAGACGAGCAAAGTGTGTGTGTGCTTGTTTGTGGGCAGTAGAAATTAATTTCTTCGTTCTACTTGAAGAACTTGGTTGGAAATAACACAGAGAATGAATGAAATGCTCAAGAAGAAAGCCAGAGATCTTCTTTGTCTGACAAAGGTGACAAAATGTGAAATAATGAGGGTCCTGGGTGAAGCTTTGCAATCTGAAGTTTGTGTCCTTCAGGGGAAACTTGTTCTTGGTTATGGCAGAGCTGGTTATGCATTCGTTTAGCAGCAAGAGCCCATGGTGTGTGTCCCTTGGGGCTGTGTGTATCACTGAAAGCTGGTATGTGGGGGTGTTTACACTGGGGCTATTTCAGCCCTGGCTGGTGGATAATTAATGAATTTGTTTTTGAGCTGATGAGTGGGAGCTGAAACAGTGCTGGCAGGTACCTTTGTCTCAGTCCCTGCCATTCATCTTTATGGGATTTGCCAGGCTCCTCTTCACTCTTTTCTTTCTTTGCTTTACACTGAAAGCAGGTCGGCATGGATTGGCAGAAGGATCTTCAAGAACAATAATAGGCATGTCCTCTGTGCACCTGTGACTTTTCCAGTGATTGTTGTCCACCTGTCACCCATTATCTACCTTAATTTCTTATGTTCCTAGTAGACTAAGAAAGGTCTTCAATGCATTTCCCAGAATTGCTTTTTCTGTATTGAACTTAACTGGTCTTTGACTTTCTCTCACTCTTTCTTTAGTCTTTGTTTTCCTTCGGGTACATGATTAAGGATAATGTTAGTGATTTTAGCCATAGTCTCATATGAGACTCCTATGAAGCATTGTGTCATAGCTATTTTCTTATTTTCTCCTTTGTCTGAAAAATCTCCTCTTAGTGTTTAGACTCAAGACTAGGCCTTGTCTGGTAGCATCTTCTCACCCTTCATACATTACTCTTTTCTGCTACAAACCTGGGTGTCCAATTTGACTCCTTGTAATTCACCTCCCACAAATAATTGATTACCAGATTCTGTCACGGTATCCACTTTCTATCTTTTATTGCACCTATACTCACTCAACTTTTTTTTTGCAGGCCACAATCATTTTTAGTCAACTTCTTAATTGTCAGATTAGAAATTTAATAATTCAGGCAGTTGTGATGGCATTCAAATGCAATGCTATTGTTCATCTGAATTATTGTAACAGCATTCTAATGGGAAGTTCTGACTCCCATTTCACCTTGTTTGCACTTCCTTAATCCATGTTCAGAGGGTCTAAATAAGCCTGACCATTTTATTCCCTTGTTTTAAAATTTTGGGTAGATTCTCAAGATTGGGCAAACTACTAAGCACTTTGTGGCTTAAGTCAAGCTTATAGTTAGAGTTTCCTTTCTCTCAAAAACTTGTTACTATAATTACCCTTGGAATTTTGTGCTTCATCTTAAATATGTCAAAATCTATCCAGGAACTTCTTCCTTTCTAGCATGTCTTTGGGCTCTTCTTTCTTCATCTTCACCTTCACCAGGACAAATTTTATTCACTGTTTGTTTTAACTTACATATCTTACCCACTGGGCATTCTTTTCCTGATTTCCTTGCTGAGGTCATGTGCCCTTCCCATGTGTTCTCAAAGCTTCCACATTACTACTTATTACAATGTAGTAGGCTGATCTCTCTGCACACTGGTTTTGCACTGGATGGTATGCTTCTTTAGGGAAGTGACTGCCTCTTATCCATTATTATTTTATTCTCAATATTTATTCTACTCCATCATGTTCTTAATTATTAGAAAATCGTAGGTAGCAATATTTATTATTTCCCATAGATTCTTTGATAGGCACCTTGTTTATATATTGATGAAAACACAAACAGTATTGCTTTGTACTTTTCTGTGTCCCGTGTTAGGTGGTGTGTTCCACATTGGCTGGAACTGTGTGACTTCATCTCTGTAGCCTGTATGGGATTTAGCATTTTCTGGACCATAATAGGCACCTACTGATGCTGGTTCTTGCTAGACACTGAAGGCATTGTGAAGAACAGATCCACATGCTCCCAGTGTAAACACAGTATACGTCTCTGTTGTTAATTATCTGTCTGATGAATGAATGGTGAAGAAACACCATTCTCATTTGTAAAGTGGAATGCTCATAGATTATCCTTAAGGCTTAAAGCTCCTTTCAGCATCAGTGTTCTAGAATTGTATCTCATTGTTTTCTGCTCATGCTGAGGTGATTATGAATTGAAAGATATTGGAATGTTCTGTTATTCTTTCTTATGCTCTGTGTTACAGTTCCAGCTTAATTCATATAAGACAGGTTTTGGGTTGTGGAGTCAGTGGTTGGGTTTTCCCGCTTGCATGCAACAATCCCTATATCTGCACTCAGTTCCTCTAGAATGCCTAGGTCCAGGCAGCTTCAGGTGGTGGACCTGAAAATCATTGTAAGTTCTCAATAAAATGTGTACTCTCACTGTTACCCTTTGCTTAGAGCTAGAAGTGGAATGGAATTAAATCTCTATTTGCCAATGACTTGGTATCAGTTTCAGTAAGTAAGCTTGAGAAAATAGCTGAGACTCCCAACTCCTTTTCCATTTCCTAGTGTGTATGCTGAGTTGGGGAAGACAGACCAATTATGTTTGCAAAGTATTTCTCAATCCTGCCAAGTGGGGATGATTTGGAGAAGATGGGAGTTTCTTGGCAGAAGATGGTTCTATGAAGCTTCCCAGGATCTTGGTGAATATCACTGGAAATGAGGAGTTTCCCCTCTTGAACAGATTCCCACCGTCTGTCCCCTTGTATCTACTAACAATGCTGAGGGCACGCAAATGAATAACTAAGATAACCTCATTTCCCTCCCAGAGAGATTAGCAGGGCATCAATGCAGCCGATAGCTCATTGTGTCCTCTATTTCTGGTGGCACCTCATAGCTTAGTGTCAACTGCTAAAAGTTATCTCCACAGCTCCCTTAAACAGATCTCCTCATAGAAGCCTGACTGGGAAGCCAAATTCTGCAAATCCATTTAGGGAAAGAAAAGCCTTTTAACTTAATTTCTTCCTCAGAATTATTTATGTTCCTGGTCAAAAAAGTGGTCTTTTACCCTTGCAGTGTCTTCTAAATGATGTCAGATGTTACAGATGTCACCCACTGGCAGGATTCTCAAGTTGCAGGCTGCTTAATGCTTTGGAGATGATGTAAGGCTGAAATCTGAGTGAGGTGCAGTGGTGGGGAAAGCTTATTTCCAGAGTCCAGCATCCCCAACCCATTTGAATTAGGGAGACCCATGAGTTATGGCACCCAAGCAGGCTCTAGAATGGATGGTTCCTTCAATTGCTAAAGACAGACCTAGGAAGCTCCATTAACCAAAGTGCTCTCCAGTGGCTTCTTTCCTAGCAGGCACTAAATGTATGTAATGAGGAAGTCTTGGATGATTTTCTCTTTTTCTGACTTGGATTACAGAGGAGTCTTTGTGCGGAGGTGCATAATCCCTAATGATTATGGGTCAGATAGTGCCATTGCCCTGTTACCTAATTACCTCAGTTGTCCTCAGCGTGGTCTCATTGGCAGAGAATGAGTCTTTGTGCCCCAAAGAATAGCATGTTTTCATCTTAAAATGGGGATAATAAAGAGCTTTTCTTCATAGAGCTTTTCATAAGTAAAGCTACTTTGTTTATTCTCAGGTGTTAGGTGGAAGGCAGGTGTCTAACATTTTTACATCATTCTGTTTCTTTTCTTCATAGTATTTATCATCATCTGGAATTATCTGGTTTAGTTTTTGTTGGTTGTGTATTGTCTGCCTTTATTACTCCAACACCCATAAAAATGTAAGCTCTATGGATGGGGAATTTTCTATGTCCACGTTTTGACTACGCTGGATTAAGTTATAGCAGACCAGTGTTCTCTTGGAGGACAACTAAAAATGTCAAGTGAAAATATCTCTTTGAAAACATCAGTAATATATATTAAGGCATTGGAAACTGAAGGTCCAAAACATCTTAAAATGGGGAATCTAAGGGATCAACAGCTATGGTTTTTCCTTGGGTTTTTCCTGATTCTTTCCTTAAAACAGGGGGCTAGGAATTTGGATAAAGGCCTCAGGCAGAGGGACAACTGCTAAGATGCACAGAACCAAGCAGAGGTCTTGGCAGTCAACTGGGATTATGCAGACAAAAATTAGAAATTTGGGGGTGAGGATTCTGGTCAGAGATATATCTGGAAAACTGGGCAAAAAACGTGGCCAATTTTTTGCTCAAGATGTTTTCCAAACAATAGATGCTGGAGGGGATGTGGAGAGATAGGCACACTAACACACTGTTGGTGGAGCTGCAAACTGGTACAGCCCCTCTGGAAAGCAGTATGGAGAATCCTTAAGAAATTAGGGATGACTCCACCATATGACCCTGCTATTCCACTCCTGGGAATCTTTCCAGGGGATTTAGAATCAGCACATTACAGTGACACAGCAATATCGATGTTCATAGCAGCACAATTTACTATTGCTAGGCTATGGAAACAACCCCGGTGTCCCTCACTGGAAGAATGGATTAAAAAACTGTGGTACATTTATACCATGGAATATTACACAGCAATTAGAA
>PVKS010033096.1:0-22011 GCA_004027875.1 Aplodontia rufa
TGATGGGGAGGAGGAGGAGGAGGGTGGTGGGGCTGTGATGATGGTGATGGGGAGGAGGTGGTCTGTGATGTTGGTCATGGTGAGGAGGAAGAGGATGGTGGTCACTGCGATGATGTGAAGATAGCAGTAGTGACAATGGTGGCATGAGCAGGGTGGATGTCAGCAATGATGGCGACTAATTTCATCCTGACCTGTTAAGAGCCCTGTCATCCAGGAGCCTCCTCCCTGTTAACCTGTGTGACCCACTGCTAAGGCCTCAGCCACAAGCCCCTCTGCCCACAAGCAGTGTAAGTGTGCCCGCTCCTTGGGCAAAGCCCAGGCCTGAAGACCTGCTCTACCACTGCCTCTGTGCGACCCTTGGGAGGTGACTGCAGCTGTGTCATTTTTCCGTCTGTACGGTGGAGATGACAGTGGCTCCCACAAACCTCGTGTGGGGGTTGTGAAGGCTCAGTTAGGACTTGGAAGGCAGCCTGTGCCTTGCAACATCTTGAGACCCTATTAGCTGACAGACTTCCTCTGGCAAGCAGTGTGTGACACAGAGCCACCCCAGAGCAAAGCAGCCCTGGGCCCACAGGAGGTGCAGGGTGTGGGGTGCAGCTTGATGCCCCCCTCCAGCTCACACCCCGGTAGCTCACAGGGCCACTCCATTCTGCAAAACCCAATTCATCAGAGGCCTTTGGCATCTGCAATCCAACTAACTAAGAGACCTACTGCCCAAGGCAGAACCTAAAGTCTTGCTGGTTAAAGTGAGAACAGAAACGTGCCAGGGTATTTAGACTCCCAGCCAGAGAAGCCACTTCAACCTGATGAACTGCGACATGCGGAAATCAATCCAGGTCATTCAGGAGAACACGCTGGTATCTGGTGTCCAAAAGAATCGCAGCTAATTTATTATGGGCTATTTGATTAAACATGCAGGAAAGGAGTGAATCGATGTGGACGTCTGGGGGCGAATTGTCTGGTGGCTCATTTGAGCATCTCTCTAACACTCCACAACAAATAAACCACTTAAAGCAGTCTGAAGCCATCCCAGCGGTTTAGCCAGGTTGTGCTCAATTCGTCTTTTGTTCCTAGTTTTCTGCAATGTCTGGGAAATGCAGAGGTTATATGGAAAACCAGCCAATATAAGAAAATCAGCCTCCCCTAAAAAACTGCGTTGGGAGGGAGCAGGCTCTGCAGAGCTCCACCCCCTCCATCCAGCCGGCCCATCTGAAGTCGGTTCTACCCCACACCTCACACCCTTTATCTACCGTACCACTATCTGCAAATAGAGCGTCCATTGCCTGTCTTCCACACACGTGGGACAGACACAACCGGACGGGTCACAACAGCCAACCAACACAAGCATGTCAATACACACCAGAGCAGAGGAGAACCAGGTTCAGCTGGGCTAAGACCCCTCCCTGCACCAGCAGCCTCCTCTAGGTCTCCTTTCTGCATGAAGCCATTGGCCACAGGAAGAAACTGGCTGTCAGCAAATTCCCCAGGACGGCTGCAGGGGGCTCACTCCAGGCAACTTCTCCTCTTCCTAGGTTGTCAGGAAGGAGAACAGGTGACCACAAACTCCAGCATGCACACACATGCACATGCGCACACACACACGCACTGTTTGCCATCTGAATTTCAGAACATGGAGTAGCTCAGCAGAAGGTAAAGAGGAGGTAACCACTGTTGGTCCTGTACCTAACCTAAACCCTAAACCTTAAACCTAACACTAACCCTAACCCTGGTTATATGGATGCACCGCAAGGTTGCAGTGTGGTAAGGGACCTCTGTGCTCCTATTTCCTGACATCTATGCATCTGCTGGGCATGGGTGACAGGCCGAGCCACTGTCACCTGTGTTCTCAATGGCCGTGTCTGAAATCCAGCGCCCTCTCAAGGGCCAGCTCTCAGTCAGCAGAAATTCTGTCCACATGAGACACTGGCGGTGGTGTCCAGACCGTGGTCTGATCCAAAGGCACCTCACCAGAAGGACACGCAACTCCACTTCCTTGTCCAGGAGGGAAGATGCAGAGGATGGTGATCAGTCAGACACAAGAGCACTGGCCGGGACCCCCAAGTCCACTGGACAGCTTGGCCCTGCCCTTCGTCCAGTAGGCCTGCTCTCAGCTTCAGACAAGTCTTGTGTGGTTATAAATAACAAAGCCATGCTTTAAGTGACAGGTAACTGCACAAGCCCATGAATTGCCTCACGTGCTGGAGGAAGGAGTGAATGGCTCCCAGGTTAGATCCAGGTCTCACTTCCTTAGCAACCAGGAGGAAGTTGGCAGAGAAGGCCGAGTCTAGTGCATAGGGAATCTCCACACTCCCAGGAACACACGGGGCCCTGTCACACGGCGATCGACACATTCTGCCGTGCCTCGCAAACGGAATTACTGTGAATCAATTCAAAGCAGAAGAAAATTTTAAAAAGCTACCCTCATCATTTCTTCTTGGACCAAAATAAAAACGAGGTGATCCAAGAAGAGAGCAAATTTCACCAGGAGGAAACAAAAATGTAATCCAAAAGTAGATATCACCAAGTGGCACAAGGTGACATGCAGGCTGGGGAGGGGGAAAACTCTCTTCCCTGTTATCTTTTTTTAATTTTTATTTTTGAACAACCATACAAATTTTTAACAAAATAATATAAAATGTGTATAGTTTCTGGATACTAGATTTACCCCCAGGAGTACCCCCACAATTTCCCACCGATATCCCTCACTTCCCTTACCCACAATATCTCTAAAAAAAAATATTAGGCAGTATAACATTACACCTCATCTGGATTTAACACATGATAATAGACCAACTTTCTGAACCGCCAGGGTGTAGTTCCAACCTCCACAGATGAGTGGAGACAATCGATCCTTGGATCTCTGGGTTAAGCTGATTTTACTAAACATAATTTCTTCCATAGCCATCCATTTACCGTCAAAGGCCACAATATCATTGTTTCTAATTGCTGTGTAAAATTCCATGGTATATATGTACCACAGTTTTTGGATCCATTCATCCAGTGAGGGACATCTGGGTTGTTTCCATAGTCTAACAATAGTAAATTGAGCTGCTATGAGCATAGATATTGCTGTGTCACTATAATGTGCTGATTCTAAATCCCCTGGGAAGATACCCAGGAGTGGAATAGCAGGATCGTATGGTGGGCTCATCCCTAGTTTTTTGAGGATTCTCCACACTGCTTTCCAGAGAACTTGGAGTGGCAGAAAATAACAAAAACTAGCTCACTGTCTAGTGTCAGTGACAGAAAACATAAATAAGTCAGGGTAAGAGACAGAAGCAGAGCCGCCATTGCCAGGAGCCGGGAAGGAGGATGGGAAATGAGAGGTATAAGGTTTCTTTTGGAGTGATGACAATGTCCTAAAATTCACGTGGTCTCATTTGCACAACTCTGAATATACTAGAAACCACTGAACTGTACACATTAGAGAGAGCCTTATGTTTCATACTCATTCTATCTTAGTAAAGCTGTCATTTAAAGACACAAAAAAAGAAAGCAAGACAGAGAGGCACCAATGCCAGGAGTAGGGAGTGTGGCCAGCTGCCCACTGGACCAGCGCTGCTAGGCCCAGGACTGTCCAGTGGACTCTGGGGACCAAGGCCAGTACTTTTATGACCCTGGCTACTCACTGTCCTCCTGGTTCAGCATTCCTGTCTGAGACAAGGAACTGGAGACAGGTGACCTTCTGGAGAGGTGCCACTGGGTTCCAAGTCCGAGGAACCCCCTTATCTGCCCTTGGAAAAACAAGGTCAGTCGCACTGCAGTGTGTGACCTTCCAATTCCAGGAACCACCTGCCCTCCTGTCTTGCCCTGGTCCCGTCCCTTCCTCTCCCACTGACCCCCATTCTCTCCTTGAGGTTTCACAGTGGCCCTGGCACCTGCATTGTCCATCATGGCCCCAATCTAAGGCACACCAATGGTGACAAGACCAAAAGGCTCTTTCTCTGAGGCCTGACCCTGCAGCCCCAGTGGCTGGGGAAAGTCAGCCTTCTCAGGCAGCGGTCTGACTGCTAACTGATTTGTTGGGGGCTCCAGGGACAACTTGACAGATC
This sequence comes from Aplodontia rufa, assembly GCA_004027875.1. Classification (NCBI taxonomy): domain Eukaryota; kingdom Metazoa; phylum Chordata; class Mammalia; order Rodentia; family Aplodontiidae; genus Aplodontia; species Aplodontia rufa. The sequence goes on from PVKS010033096.1 coordinate 4,053, forward strand.
ACCGCAGACCACCAATTACCACGCTTTGCCATGGATGGTGTCCTCGGAAATAAACTTGGATGGAGCAGAAATAAATCTGTTCCATCAAATCTTTCTCCTCAATGCCAGGAGGTCATTCTAACCTTGCCAGGAGCTCGGGGAAATTTCTGCCTCTGAACTAGAGGCAACGGGAGTGCCAGGATTTCAAAGCTCCCCACCCTAGAACAAGACAGCCCGTGAGAGGCTCCCTGCATCCTCGCACCCTGGCTCCACGCTAAAGAAGTGAAGACATCAACTCAAGAATGGACAGGTGGCCCTGGGCAGGATGAGAGCGGGGGACGCCATCGCTGCAATGGACAGGATATTATTGGAAGAAAAGTCACCCGTGATTCCAGGACTGTCCTCCTGAACTCCAGTTGTAAATGAAGCCAAGTCCACACTCAAGTGATTTCTACTGAGACCCATCTTAGGGCTGGACAAGTGACCCAAATCTGCTACCACCCCAAAGAAGGGAGCAGACAGTCCAGTGGAGAAGACAGGGGACCCTCATGGAGATAAGAGGTGTAAGAGGATGCTGGGGTGAGGTGCATTGTAGGAAATAATTTACAAAGGTCTGAAATTAGAATTGGACTCACAGTCAAGACCTGCACTGTCCCCTTCCCTGAGGTCTGACTCCTCCTGGCATTTACAGTTGTTTTTTTCATGCGTTCTCCTCCCAGCTAATTTAGAATACTTCTGCTATGCAAGATCTGCTTCCAGAAACATCTGGGAGGCAGGCAAGGAGGAGCACATCTGTCTAATATCTGGAATTCAACAACACAATTAAGAGCTGCTGGGTTAAAAGAAAAAATGAAGTACAATTCCCCCTTTTTACCCAAGTCTGTTGACACCACACGATTACCATCTGAATGAGGATGTAGAATTAGCTGGAATCAATAAATATGTGCTTTTTAAAGTGAGTTTTACCCCTGGGCCACAGAGCAGTCTGTTCACACGCACTGGAAACACTGATGTGTGCAACCCCCCTGCTCATTTGCCCCCCCTCTCCCTGCCCTGGGGATGCAGACAGTTACAGTGTTGAGTTGGGGGTAGACGGAAATGATGGGGGGAATGTGGGAGCTTATAAACCCCCAAATTGTCATAAAATGTTTTATGAAATTCCCCTCTTTCCCTGAGGCTGAGTCCTGGAGGCACCAATCCTCCTGCTCCAGAGGTCACTGGCCAGACAAGACTCCTCTCTTCTGCTCATCAAAATGCTTCTCTGTGGCTATGCCTAACACAGCAGGGGCAGGGCCCCTGGCCCCCACTGTAGGACGGTGTCCAGGAGGACTGACCACCAGGGCTAGGGCCACCAGCCAAGCAGGAGAAGCTGGGCAAGTGACTGTGAGGTTTGGGGCAGGAAGTTCACAGGTGCTTGTCCAGAAAAGTCAAATGGCAGATCCAAGAATCAAACTGCAAAAGACAGAGACAGAAGGTGACACTGAGCAGAGACTGCTCCTGAGAACTTTGGATTAAAATGGGAAAGAGGAGAAAGTTTAAAAAAATCACTCATACAATAAATATTTACTACATTCCTACAGAGAACAGGTGCCATGCAATACCTTACGGGAATAATCATGAGATTCAAAGATACACAGAAATGCAGGTCCCCCGCCCTCCTGGAACAGTTGATGGAGAAATAAAACAAACAGGTGAGCAAATGTAATGTCCTGTGATAACTAAGAAGCAGAGGGAGAATCTGTCCCAAACACAGGCAGTCAAGGGGTCCTTCCTGGGGGAAGTGGCATACAGCTGAGAGTCAAGATGGGTGCATGAGAGAAGAGAGCCTGCTGTGGGAATGCTAATCCCAGGGGAAGGAGAAGGAACGTGCACTGAGAGTCACGATCTGTCTTGGCCATCGTGTAATCGGTGTCACATGGCTGTGGCTGGAAGACCTGACAAGGACAAGTCCTGGGGAGGACTAAGTTCCTGGTTTCAGAGTTCAGTCCATGGTCAGCCAGCTCCATTGCTGTGAGCCTGCAGGGAGGCAGGACAACAGGGCAGAAGGGCATGGTGGAGGAAAGCAGCATGGCCACCAGGAAGCAGAGAGACAGAAGGAAAGAGGAAGAGGAAGTGAGGGAGGAAGGGGATAAACCCTTCCAGGCACTCCCCCACGGACCCATCTCCTCCACTACGCCCACCTCCCAGTGGTCCCTCCAGCACTCTGTGGATAGATCCACAGAGCCCTCACAATCCAATCCCTTCCCAAAGGCCACTTCTGAACATGTGAGACTCTAGGAGAAGTCCAGAGCCGAGCCATGGTGGGCACGTACACAAGCACCGTTCTGGACTCTCCGACTACAGCAGAGCTTTGCAAGGCAGACGAGATTCCCAGATTCATTAGTTTTCCACTCTATCAGGGAGGCTCAGATAATAAATACACAAGATCGTCCAGGGGACAGCACACCCCGTTTAACAAAGCCACAGAGGAGGGGTGGGCAGGAGGAGGGCCCAAGGACAGGATGAGGCAAGATGGACATGAAGGTGGACAGGGGCCAGCCTGTGTGAAGGGACCGTGAGCAGGCGAGTGGCACTGAGAGCAAGGAGAGAGGTGGGTGCTGGGAGGAGCTCTGGGGGTCACGTGGTAGAACATCAGTGGCAAGGAGGAGATTCTGGGATCTCATTTCTATTCCAAGGTGGGGGAAGGAGGAGGAAGCTGGCAGAGTGACTTCCAGGAGAGAGCAGACCCAAGGTCCTGGAGGCAGGATCCCACAGGACAGGGAATCCGGCTGGGTTCTAGAAAGGAATATGGAGCCAGCTCCAGACTGCAGCCAAGCTCCGAGCCTGACAGCTCCTCAGTGGGATGGGTTTCGCCTGCCTGCAGAAACCCAATGCACCCATTTCCCAAGTTACCCTCACACCTGCAGCCACTCTGCAGCTTTGGGGATCATGGCCACTCAAGGAAAGGCTAGAAAGCCAAGTTTGCTGTGGCCGTAAGATGTGCTCAACAGATATGGGCATCAAAACGCACTCCTGCCACGTTCCCACAGCAGAGGGCCAGTGGTGGGTGAGTGCCAGGTTCCATGCTGGGTGGTAAGGGGCTCTGTCCAGGTTCGTGAACCCCCAAGTTTCCAGCAAGGGGTCCTGGCTACGTGAACCTCCCCAGATGACTGCATATGGAAAGCCTGGACTTCTCAGGGCCCAGCCAGGCTCAGGCCCTTCCAAGCACAACCACCGTGGTTGTGAGGAGTTCCAGGAAGCTCAGGGGCCCTGGTCACCCCCTCAGGTCCTCCCAGCACGCTTCACACTCCTGGGCTGAGTCATGCCAGGGCTGGGGTGGGTCCATGGGTGGGGCTGTCACTCATGCTTGGATGACTAAGGACCCCTGCTGCAGAGTTTGCACACCTGTGCTCTTGCGACCGCACTGCAAACACCCCCACACTTATTGAAGGCCTCAGCCAGGTTGCCACAAGGACAGCGCTTTGCTCTGTGAGGGAGGTGACAGTCTCAGAGTCCCACCCTCATGATTCTGAGATGACGGCAGGAACAGAGCTTGCCCAAGGGGCAACCTTTGTTGAAGGCCATGCACAGAATCCTCTTGGCAAGGAAGAGGACGGATTTGCAGGGCTGCTTTGTCCTGGCCCTCTGAGCATGGCCTGGAGTCTGCTCTGGTACAGTGGGAGCACTTCTAGGAGCAGCCACGCGATGCCTCAGGCCCCTGTGCATGCTCTCGTCTCCTCCTGCAGTCCTCGTTGGCTGCCGAGTGGCCCTCCCTGCTCCTCGCCGCAGCACCCTACCTTTCTTTATCTCATGCATCACAAGGTGTGATTCTTCCCGTTTTGTTCCTTCACCTGTTTTCTGGACACCTAGGAGCAGCGTGAGGCCACGCCAGGCCTGCTCGCCCCACTGTCCTGTGACGCGCCAGGCACGCGGGAGGAACTCAGATTTTCCAGAAAGTTCAGAAAAATTACCGATTGATTTGGGGACCCTCTAGCTCAGCAAAGCCCATCAAGACTTGCCTGCAGGAGTCTGTGCAGCCGTCCACACACTGTGAGCTGCACACCCACAGGAGAGAACCAAGTGCGGCCCACAGAGCTCCTCCAACACGTCTTCTCCTGGCGCCTTCTCCCTGGAGCAACCAGGGTATCGAATGTCCCAAGAAATGCACCCGGAAGTGCTTTGAAGGTGACCAGTGTGAGGGGCTGGAGGGCAGACGTGGTCCCCAGCACTCCCAAGGCATCTGGGCTGGCACCTCCAGCCTCCCTGCTAAAGAGCTCCCTGCAAACGTGCACGAAGCCACCCTGGGAGCTGTCACTGCCTGCTTACCAAAGAGCAGAGAAAAAAAGAGAATGTTTAAAAAAAAAAAAAAGTTAAAAAAAAAAAAACCCCAAGATACTTTCCCATTCTCTGAACTCATGTCAAATGGCCTGGAAACGGTGCCTCTGGGAGCAGGAGCCGTGGAACAAAGTACCATTTCCTCTTCCTTGTCTGACAGCTCAATTTCCGCAGCTACCACCGAGGGCGGCAGGTGCCCCCAGAGCCGGTCACAGGCGTCATCGCTTACCCTGAACTTCCTTTGATAACACGCTGTCGACTGGCAGCTTAGAATCACTCTCAGGCAAAGCAAAGCCATCGCTAAGGTGGCTGGGATCCCATCCCCCTGCAGACCTCAAAACCCCGAGAGGCAGACGCGCTCTTTAGCCAACAGCTGGCTCGTCCTCCTCAACATAAACTCTAGCAGCCTGGCCTATGTGAAGAGGCCCTTGCAACAAACCTGCCATGCTGATCAAAGACCCCCCTGCCCTGACTGCAGTCAACAGAGCCACACCGTCCACCAAGGTTTAAAGTCACAGTTTCATACACAAATATGCAGGGCCCCTACCCTCACATAAGGCCCCTTCCCCTTCCTCCAGCATAACTCGCCAGCCACGGCACCAGCTTGCCCTGACCCCAACCATCCGCTCGGCCAGAAAAGCAGTGAAATGAGAGCGAGCAGACCTGCAGCGTCCCCCTGTGGACAGGGCTTCCCCAGGCCCTCCGTTACGCAGGGCGCACCCATTCTGTGCCACTGCACATGCGCATCACCAGGTGTACCCAATACCAAGAGCAAGTGGCCCCTGTGTTCAGGCCTGCTCTTTGGGCAGATCATGTCTCTTCATGCCCACCCCATCTCAGCCAGGGCACAGCTTACTGTGACCATCACCCCTCCAACCTATCTGCTAGGAACAGAGCGAGAGCCCTGGGGGTCAGGGCACCCTTTGTGGTTAAACACTCATTAGACACCAGCTCCAAGCTCATGCCAGAGGCTCACTTCTGTCATTTGTCCATCTGTGGCCTTTCAGCACTAATGGATCACCCAACTGCTCAGCACAACGCCACGTTGTTCTGCAGGGGACCCACTTTAGCCACCTTGCCACACCCAGCAGATCCTGGGGTTACGCCTTGGACACATCATTCTCCCTACAGAATCAGAGGAGGGTCCGCTGGCCTGCAGGTGAAGAGCACCTCCAGGACACATAGCGAAGGGTGAGACTGTGCCCGGGGAAAGGGACCCAAATGTGCGATCCATTCCAGTGCACAGCCCTGTTCCAGGCCCCTCCCACCCATGCTGTTCCGTCTACCGAACAGAATCTGCCACAGCCCTAGCAGAGATGGCTGGACACAGGCAAGGGGGCTCATACCCAGTGCCCCAAGCTGTACACAGCCCAGGAGTCACCAACACACCCAAGGGGGAGTGCAAAGAGTCACCTCTGGGGCTGGCTCTCAGGCTGCCCGGCACAGCCAGGGACCACCAACACCCACTCAGCTGGCACCATTCAAGGCACAGGGAAATGTTTTCTGCACCGACATTGAAACCAGAGGCGGCCACTTCCAAAAGCCCCCCAGGATAGTGAGAGCCCATGGCATTGGAGACAACAGCTCCGGAGATGGGGAGAGTTTGAGCAAGGAGGAGGACAAATGAAGGAACTGCCCGGTCAGCTGCACCATCCAGCAACAACAGCATTCAGTGTCCCCCCAGCCCCTGCCACCCATGTCCCAGGGCCCAGCTCCTGGGACAGCTGAGATGCTAATGGAGGCGTTGCATTCAGGGAGGGTGGGGGCTGAGTGTGGACGCCGCAGCAGGGTAACCAAATGGATGTGGAATCCTGAAACGACGTAGCTTTCTTACAGAAAAGCATCACAATATTCAGTTAATGCTGCCAAAAACTAGAAAAAAAGGTCAGGTTCCGACTCAAACGTTCATGTAACTTCTGATATAACTTGTATTTTTCCAGTTTGTTTTAATAGATAATTGTGATTATTTTAAAACAACCCCTCTTGAAAATATAGGAAAAGGAATTTAATTTTTTACTTTTAAAACATATGACCTTTCTATAGAAATGCATACCATTGTGTAACCTTTGCGTGTAACTGTAGTTTTAGAAGCTTTTAGTGCTTGAGGTCGAGGTCGTTGCTGCCAACACATCTGGGTAAGAATGCACTGATTGCAGGGAGGCCCGCCTTTAGCATCTCCATCACCCAAACATGCCTGGCCCGGCCCCAGGACGCCTGGGCAGGCACAACAAGGGCAAACTCAACCCTGGTTGGTGTTTTGATGACTTCCAGAAGTACAGGAACCATGTCATTCTACATGTGTATTATGCACTGCCACAGGGAGACAAAATTCTCTGACAGCTTTAACTTAACAGACGGTTCTTAAATATCCAGACACCTGCCACACACACTGCCTTTTGAACCCTAGCCCCAGGCTGAGAGGGCCTGCAGGTGGACATCAAGAGGGAAAACACTAACACCTCTCTTACTTCTACTGATCAGGGCTCCAGGTCTGGGGAGTGTTTGTTTAGCAGCACTAGCTGGCTGTGTCCATTACAAAGGTGAGCCCTACCAGACGCTCCACTAGGATCAGAATCCTCCTGCTCAGAAACACTCAGCAGGAAGGACTGGCAGGTTAGGGCCTCTGTACCTGGATCAACTGCCTACAGCTGTGAGCAGTTCGCTACCCCTGACCTCTGCTCTCGGAGTCTGTAACGCAGCATGCTGCAGAGAAGAGGCAGCTGTCTATCCACTGCTCTGCCCCTGACTAGCTGTGTGGCTTGGAGCCGCTTGCTAAACGTCCCTGATTTGCAGCTCCTCATCTAAAATAAAACCTAACAATGCCTCACCTCTTAGAACTGATGTGAGGATTAAACACCATAACGTTCGAAAATTGCCTGGCTGAATGCCCGAGAACAGAAGCATAGAAACTCGGGGAAATTAGGCAGGCGAAATCTGTGTGCGAAACCCCACGGAGGCAGCGTGTGATTAAACAGCAAGCGATTGCTCTAAAGCCCAGAAAGACAGAATCGCCCACGTGCAGGGGACACCAGCTAAGGCTGTCTCAGAGGAGACGCCCTAAACTGGTGGCTAAGCCAGCATGAGTCAAGCTCTGACCACCTAACAGAATGATAACCACGTTATCTTATCCTTAAATGAGGAAGCCAACACTTAAAAAATTGACCAAGTCACCCACAGTTAAGAACAAGACCTGGAGCTGGAGTGGTGGCTCGGTGGTTACGGCGCTTGCCCAGCATGCGCGAGTACGCGAGTTCAAACCTCAGCACCACGTACACAACCAAGTGTCCAAGGAATGAAAATCACCTGAGAAACTAAAAATTGCTTCTTTCTCTCTCACTGTTCCCTCTTTCTTTAAAATAAAAAATAAGAACAAGAGCTGAGATTGGAACCCAGACCATATAGCGCACTCAATCGCTGGGCGCTAAGTCAGCTTCTAGAGAACGGGGACGGCGTTATAGAAAGAGTCCTGATGGGGGGGTGACAAGATAGGCCAGCACCACCAGCCACATCCATGTCCAACAACCCAGCAACATCAGGGGCTCCCGGTCCTGCACCTGCCCTGGACCCACCCAGGGCAGCCGGCTGCCTCAACAGATGCCGCAACCTGGGACACACCAATCAACTGCCACATGAACAGCCAGGTTGCATTTCAGACTGGGAAGATTCTGACACAACATGCTTATCCAACCAGAGGGGAATTACCTTCTACTCGGCAGACATCAGAGGGGAAACTGAGGCAAAGGTGGCAAGAGGAAGAGTCCAACAAGGAAGAACCAGAGGGTGGATTCTAGGAACACAATTCAGCCCAGGGAGGCTGCACAGAGCTCCTGGGGTCCCCACTGTGCAACACAGCTCTGAAATGAGGGCAGAAGCCAGACCCCCGTCCGCTTCCAGAGCCCAACCTTCGCTTGTTCTTCCGCTGCGCTTTCTAAGAATCCACACGTGGATGTCCTTCTTTCTCAAAAGGCCAGCCCTTTATTCTGAGATGACGTCAGCCCTGTACCCTTGGTACAGAGATGCTCTTTGAAAATAAGGATGACTTCATTCTTTTCTTAAGAGCTTGGGTTCTTAATGTTATTACTGCTGTGCTTGTCCCTGACTGGGGACAAATGAGAGGTCATTTGTCTGACTCTCCCACCCGAATGTGAGCTCCCCAGGGCAGGGATGTCGGTCTACTCTATCTGCTACCCTATCCCCAAACACCACCTGGTGCCTAGTAGGTGCTCAACCAACCAAGAAGAATCTGTTGGCCAAAATGGCAATGTGTCATTGATTTCAATTATTTTTTAATGTTCTAAGTCCAAAACAACATGCGGAAAGCAGTTTTCCACACAACTCTCTGGTTCCAGGTCAAGGGACAGCTGAAGCCCTGCACGCCTGCTCCTCCAGGTTGCTGCCACCCCCTTCTGCTGCTGGCGGAGCCAGCCGGGCAGTGAGTAGAACCCGGGCATCTCACAGCAGCCACCAGGAGGAGCGACCCTTCCAGGCCCTTCCACGCACCAATGTCAGTGGAACAACAGTGTAGCGTGGGCTCCAGGGAAACCAGCAGCAGGAGCAGCACCCTCCCCCACCTCGTCTCCACCACGCCCTGGCTACAGCATTCCCATGCTGCATGGTCCAGCGCAGGGACAGCTCTGAAACACCCTTGTTTTGGGAATGTGAATTTGCCCCAATGCCACAAATGCATTAGGAAACATTGGAGCACAATTCTTCATTTTCTTGTGCATGATTTCGTCTGTGAGAAACACGAACACAAAGCTGTAAGCAGCTGGGCTGAGAAACACAGAAGCAGGAAAACCACACCTGTGTCTCTTTGCCTGCACACGCCAATATCCCGCTCCACACCCATCCACTCCTGGCTTCAGATCCACCTGCCTCAGCACCCACGACGACTCACAAGCCACGTTCCCTCCGATGCCCCCTCCACACCAAACTTCAGGACTTTTTCGAGGCAAAGTGATACTTTTTACAGTATGCACCTACTTCTTAACCCTTGAGCAGATGACTCCGTGACGGTCTTCTCATCAGGTGTCCCCCTTTTTCTAATGCTTCACTGCTCAAGGTTTATGAATGCAGTGACCAACCCTGTCCCCGATTTCCCATCTGGTCTTACCATGCGATTCTGCATGACCTGGAGACTACGCATGTCACCTTAGAGCAGATCCTCTTCCCTCTGTCACATCTGCCCATGAGTGTCTGGCTAAGTCATCATCTCATAGCAAAGGGTTCCCAAGTATCATAGCCTGTAAAGACAACTCTGACGGGGTACAATTCCTTCTGCCCACTGTCACCCATACATCACAGTTCCTGGGGTCCTCTTAGAGGAGGACGGAGAAGACCCAGTGTCCAGCATGGGCCCTGATGGGGACGCTCACCCCAAAAGGGTCTCGAAGAGCACCACAATGACAAGAGGTACCCGCAGCCTGGCTCCCAGGTTCTTCCAAACCCTGACTGCCTCTCAGTGCCCCCTTGATGATGTTGCCCTTGCTTACAGCCACCTCCCAAATAAGTGTGACAACCTGCAGTGAGATACCAGCTCCACTAGGCGGTGTCACTCCAGGGCCAGGGCCAGGGCCAGGTGCCGCTGCTCTGTGGCCAGCATGAGCTATTTCAGCAGCTACATTAAACGCCATCACCCTCCCTTTCCTATTCAGAGACAGTTTTGGAAAACAGCACCACAATGGGGAGGTCACATCCTGTGGCAAAAGCGCTCAGGAGCCCTTCCCTTATCCTGGGCCCCAGCTCTCTCCACCTGACGCATGAGGAACACAGGTGTTCCCACTGCTAGGGTTAAACGTAGTTGTTGGGGGCACAGCTGGGTGAATTCACACACACCTGCACTCCATCACCCCACTCAAGACAGAATATCCTCTAACCCCAGAGCTTCCTTCTGCCCCTTCCCCATGCCACAGTGAAGTCGTCTCGCCTGGCATCTTTGACTCAGCACAAAGCCTTTGAGATCACCCCCAGACCCCATCACTGCCTCTATACATTATTCGATTGACCCTCTCTGCTGAAGGGTATTCCATGAGGCATGCGCCCCCATCTCCTTCCTCCATTCACCTGTTGATGGCATCTGGGCTGCTTCCAGTGTTTGACTACTGCAAAGAAAATCACCACAAACTTTCGTGCATGTGTGTCCTGGCACACACTCTCCTTTCTCTCGGGGGAAATATCTCTAGGAGTGCACTGTCTGGACCCCAAGGCGGGTGAGGAGTTTTTCCAGTTAAGAATCTGCCAAACTGGGTGCTGGAGCAGTGGCTTGGAGGTTACAGCGTTTGCCTGGCATGCATGAGGACACGAGTTCAAAGCCCAGCGCCATGTACACAACCAAGTGTCAAAGTAATGAAAACCACATGAAAAACTAAGTAAAATTGACTGTGAAAGAAAAAAAAAACATCTACCAAACTGCTTTCTGCAGCAGTTACACCACTGGGCACACTGGACACACCCAGCTGGTGCTGTGTGGGGTTCCAATCCCACCATCCTAGCTCAGGCTGGCGTGGTCAGTCTTAGAGCTAGCCACACAGATAGGAGCATGGTGGCAGTGCCCTCTGCTTTAATTTGTATTTCTCTAATGAACAAGGATGCTGAGTATCTTTTCACGTGATTATTTTCCACAGACATCTCATTGGGTAAAATTTCTGTTCAAATATTTTATCATTGTTTTATTGGGTGTTTTCATATTTAAGAATTCTTCATACATTCTGGACACCAGTCCTTCATCAAATAACTACTTTGCAAATATTTTCTCCCAGGCTGTGGCTTATTCTCTGAGCAGTGTTATTCAAAGAACAGAGTGATTAATTTTGATAGACTTCTATTCATTAGTTTTAAGTGGGTCTTGCTCTTAGTGACAAACCTAAGACCACTTTGTCACCTTGATTTTTCCCCTATGGTGTCTCGTGCGTGGCTCACAGATCCAGGCTGCACATATGACACCTTTTCAGCTAATTTTTGCATCGGCTGCAAGACCAGGACTGGCTTCATTTGTTTGCATCCAGATATCCAATTATTCCAGTGTCATCTGCTGAAAAGATTCTGCAAAGGACTCTCTTCACTGTTCCACTGATCTCAGCATCCATCTTGATGTCACCACGACGCTGCTGCCAAGATTACTAAGGCTTTAGAATAAATCTCGAGGTCAGATAACATCAGCCCTCCAACTTCGTTCTCTCCACAAGCGGTTCTGGCTACGCTGGTTCTCTCACTGTCCGTTTAAATGACAGAATCAGCATTTTTTATTAAGAAATTTAGTTATTGCACAACCAAAAAAGCATCCAACAATATATGTATATGTTCTTAAATTAGATTTACCCTCTAGATCCCACCCTTACCCTACCCTTTTCCCCTCTCCTATCCAATACATCAGTATGAATGCCCAAGGTTATGTGTTACGACGCCTTTGCTGGGTCTAATACATAAGAGTTGACCACCCTTCCTACAGGCCAGGGTCTAGCTCCAGCCTCCGCAGATGAGTGAAGAAATTCAACCCTTGACTGAGTTAGACTAACTTCACTCAGCATGATCGCTTCCATCGCCCTCCGTTTACCTTCCAAGGCTGCAATGTCATTGTCTGTAATTGCTGACTAGAACTCCATGGTGTATATATACACTACAATTCTTGGATCCATTCATTCAGTGAGGGGCATATGGGTTGGTTCCATTATTTAGCTATTGGAAATTGAACTGCTATGAACATGGACTTTGCTGAGTCACTTTAAGGTACTGATTCTAAATCCCCTAGGAAAATGCCCAGGAGACAGATAATTGAGTCATATGGTGGGTTCATCCCTAACTTTTTGAGGATTCTCCACACTGCTTTCCAGAGGGGCTGTACTACTCTGCAGTTCCACCAACAGTGTGCCTATCTCTCCACAACCCCTCCAGCATATTATTCAGAATCAGCATTTCATTAAAAAATTAATTTCTAGGGCTGGAGCAGTGGCTCAGTGGTTATGGTGCTTGCCTTGCATGCATGAGTATGCAGGTTCAAACCCCAGCACCACATACACAATAGTTTTGGAGCAATGAAAGCCAAATGAAAAACTAAATAAAACTGATTCTTTCTTTCACTATCCCTCTCTCTTTTAAAAAAAAATAATTTCTATACCCTCCCCCAACAGCCTTTTAGACATTAAATTTGGATTGCACAGAATTTACAAGACAATTTGGAAGAGATGACATCTTAATATTATTTAAAAAAAAAAAAAACACCAGGGATTTTACCCAGGGGCACTTAACCACTGAGCCACATCTGTTTTTAAATTTTTTATTTTGGGACAGGGTCTCACCAAGCTGCTGAGGCTGGTCTGGGACCCGTGATCCTCCTGCCTCAGCCTCCCCAGTCTCTGGGTTTACAAGTGTGCACCACCACGCCCAGCTCTTCTCTGACTCAAACATCTCTCCTGTTTTTTAGTGCCTCATTGATTTCAGTGTTCTGTGATTTTCAAGGTGCAAAACTTAAAGTTAGATTTATCCCTACGTAGTCCGCATTCTTTGATGCTATTGTGGATGATTTAACCTCCATTTCTAGGTCGTCGTTGCTGGCATATAGAAAAGTAGCTGATTTTGTATAAAGATCTTGTCCTGCAGCCTTGCTGAACTCATTGGTTCAGAAAGGTTTTTGAGATCTCGTTGGAATATCACTAGGTGGTCTTGACATCTGCAAACAAGGACAGGTCCTCTCCTTTCCAGGCTGGGTTCTGTGTCCCTCGCTGTGTTCCAGTGACTCAGCCCACCATGGTATGGAACGGAAGGCCCAGGGCAAGCCCATGTGTCTCGCGGCTGACCTTAGGGTAGGCATGCCATCTCTCGTGGGGGACACAGTGGCGGCTTCCCGTAGATGCTTGCATCGAGTGAGGACACTGCCTTCCGCTCCCTGTTGCCGTTTTAAATCAGGCACGTAGGTTAGGTTCTGACAAATATTTTCTCTGGGTCTATTGAGATAATCATGACTTTTCCACTTTTTATTTCTCAAGATGATGAATTGCATGGATTGAATTTTGAATGTCAAACCAACCCAGCACAACCCACCTGGGGCTGTAATACATGAGCCTTTTTCTATGCAGTTGGATTTGGTTTGCTGAACTTGTGTTGAGCACATTTGCATCTATATTCTTCAGCAAAGCTGGTCTGCTATTTCATATTCTCGTCATTTCTGTCAGATTTTGGTTTCACGGTAACGCTGGCCTCATAAAGTAAATCAGACAACTGTGCTAGACAGCTTTTCAGGGCTGTGATGGAATACCTGAGAAAACCAACTTAAAAGAGCAAAGATTGATTTTTGACTCTTGGTTCCAGAAGTTTCTGTACACAACTGCTTAGACCCTTCACAGCAAGCTTGTAGTGACAGAGAACACTGGAGCGGGAAGCGTGCCGCAGAGCAGATCTGCTCACCTCATGGTGGCCAGGAGCAGAGGGGCCAGGGACAGGACATAGTGAACAAGTTGACTCCTCCAACTTGGTCCCACTTTCTACAATTTCCAGCACCTCCCTTCAGCCACTAATGCATTCTTGACGTGATAGCCCTCGCCACCCAATCACCCCCCCAACGCCCACCATTCTGGACATCGCTGCACTGAGAATCACACCTTCAGCACATGCACCTATGGGGAACATTCCAGATTCAAACCATTAACACTCTAATTTTCTGGAAGACTTTTATAGAATTAGTTTCATTTTTTTCTTATATGTTATTAAAACTTAAGCCACATGGATATGGCTTTTCCTCTGGGAGAATGTTCTTGACTACATATTCAAGCTTTAAGAATAGACACAAGGGGAGCAGGATTAACTGGATAACGAGTGAATTTCGGTAGTTGGCACATTACAAGGAGTGTACCCCTTTCATCTGTTTTCAAATTCATAGGCGTAAAACTGCTCCTCGTATTCCCTTACCATCTTTAAGATATAGATATGCCTTCAGCTATAAATGCCTCACATAAACACAGACTCAACGTTTCTGTCTGATCCTCTGGCTGGATGTTTCTCAACGTATTGAACTTCTTGAAGAACCAGCTCTTGGTTTCATTGACTTTCTCTGTTTTTGTTTTTCATTTCATCGATTCTCACTCTGATTTTATGCACTTTTCTGCTGTGCGTGGGCTGTATTTGCTTTTGTTTCTCGTTTCTTAACCTGCAGAACTTCCTGCTTCTAATTAGTACTGTAGATTTTCCTTTCCGTAGCAGCCTTCAACATGGTGGCGTGTCGTTTTCCTTTTCGTTCAAAGTCGTCTCCTGTGTCGCTTTATTTTCTCTTTCCCATGGGTTATCAGGAGGCACTGGTTAGTTCCCAGTCCCCTGGGGGTTTCCCAGAGTTCCTTCTGATGCTGATTCTGCTTTCAATTCTGTGGTGGCCACAGAACCCACGGTGTGTGGCACCCTTCTGGGGTCACTGTCACAGTTATGGGCCACAATGCAATTCATTTCGGCAAATGTTCTGAGCGCTCTTGAACAGAAGGTGCCTTCTGTCGTTGCTCGGTGGAGCGCTCTGTAAATGCCAACCGGGTCACCTGAGTTGGTCGTGCTTGGGGTCTTTGTCTACTCTTCCCTTCCGTCTGCATTTTCTGTGGGTTGCAGTCCGAGCTCACCGTGCCTCTCACTGCCTGGCTGTCCTCTCAGTTCTTCCAGCTGTGGTCCATCGCGCCTTGCGTGTGGATTAGCTGAGCCTCCCAGGCTCTTGTCTGTCACCTGGTGCCTAACTGGGAAGGATCCTCAGGTCCCCCCACAACCTCCCTTGTGTTCATCAAATAGCCCCTTCTGTGCCAGAAAAGCTGCAGCTTTGAAATCCACTGTTTGATGGTGCGCTTCAGATTTCATCTGCTTATTATTAGCATGCCGTATCTTCTCTTTTTATCTTAATATTCAAAACGTGCTTCTTAAGCACACAGTCCTTGTGGCTTTCCAAATCTAACCTGTCAGATGATTTGGGCCACTTGTGTTGACAGCATGATACAGCTAACTTTGAAGCCTGTATTTTGATTTTTACTTCCTACATTTGGGGTCTGTTTTCTCTTTACATCTTTTTTATTTTCCTGTTGAATTTTTTTTTTAAGAGAGAGGGACAGTGAGAATCAGTTTTACTTAGTTTTTCACGCGGCCTCCATTGCTCCAACACTTCATTGCGTACATGGTGTTGGGGTTTGAACTTGCGTCCTTGCGCATGCCAGGCAAGCGCCTTAACTGCTGAGCCACTGCTCCGGCCCTGTTGGATTATTTTCACTGACTCCTTTCATCTTCTTTGTTGCCTTATGAGCTATTACTCTGGCATTTGCTATTTCAGGGGTCGACTCGGGGTTTGCAGGACCTGTCTTTATCGCAATCGACCTTCTAGCGACATCCCACGAGAACCGTGAGCACCTCCCACCATTAGTTCCGTGTTTCTCCCAGCTCTCATGGTAGTTGTTGCACACTGCACAAACATGTATCTTACACTCACCGTGCTGCCTTGAGGTTTTGAAGTGACTCAGGTGATAAGATCTCTACCACTGTCCACGCTGTGACCATTGCTACTGTCCCTTTACATCCACCTCATGCCCATTTCCTTCTGCCTTCAGGACTTCCTTTAGCTTCTCCCACAGAGTAGAGCTGCTGCTGGCAGATTCCCTCAGCTTTCCTTCTTTATTTGGCTTCAACTGAGAGAGAGATTTGCACTGGGCATGGAATTTTTTTCTTAGCATTGTTCAGGGATGAATCTGCAAAATAATCTGAAGCTTTGGAGCCACGTTTAAGGTTCATTAGCTGAGACCAGAGTCATGCTTGGTCTATGACTAATTATCTCCCACTCTAGAAGCAAGACCTTCCTGAGGGTAGCACCCGTGACGTCTGTGATTGGGTTGGCGGGAACCATTATCCTCCTCATACCTGGGTGAGCATCGGGCATGGTCCCTCCAATCCCCATGAGTGGCTCTTAAAACAATGTTTGGCAGCTGGATTATGCTCCCTGGATGGGTCAATGAGCAGACCCCAAAACCTATGGGACCCTATTTTATTAACATAGATGGTAAAGTATCAAATGGCAGAAACTACGAAGACATGAAACACAACTGTGACCTACTTACTCAAGAACTCATGCAACTAGTATTTCAAGCTCACAGTTTTAACTGGCTTTGCTGAAAATCAATGCATCCATCAATAAGAGGGTGGTCCTTCTGTGCCCACTTAAAATCTGCCCTTCCATTGTTTTCCTACACTAGGAGGCAAGGAAGCTGGGTTCAGTAAAATCGATACCCGAGTTATTAAACAGAGGGGACTATAAGCAATTCATGAGATGGCACACAAAGTGAGGTAGGATTAAGCCATATAGAGTTAATTGCTATTGACACTCTGGCTGGTGGTCCCCATCACGTACATGGGTTTGGAATGAGAGCAGCCCTCAGGAGGCTGTGCTCTTGGACAGTGGGAACAATAAGGTCAGTAAATATTCTGACAACCACCAAGCAGCATACCCAGACACGGGGCCCCAATCTGCACAGCAACACATTCCATGGGGTGGCCCCTTAAGAGAGAGATTACCAGGCCTGTCCCTTTTATTATGATCTGAACTGAAATAAAACTCTTTGTTTAGCTTTGTTTTCAATTAAATACCTAGCTAGAGCAAGGTAGAAAGCATAACCAGATGCTTTATTCTCTGGCCAGTGCGTCTCACCTTAAATGCACACACCAGTGCCTCGGGGTTCACACTCTGTGGTTGGGAAGGGGCTGATGCTCTGCATTCTAAGGAGCTCCCAGGAGACACCAGAGCTGCTGGTGCACACTTTGAGGAACATGGACCTGGGGAATGCTCTAAAACCCAAAGCCCTAGATGTTATTCCCAGAGATTCTTACACAGTTGTTCCAAGATCAGACCTGGAAATGTGGGTCACCCCTTCATGTGACTCTGATGCATGCAACTCAGGAGCCAGGCTTTGAGCAACATCACGAGCTCCACTACCATGGGGGTTCCCACGGTTGCAGGAAAGCACATCTTCCAAATTCAAACAGGAAGTGTGCAGGGTTCTTCAAACTTGGTTCTGGGCACCAAGGGCTAACCAGTGTGCCACACGTTAACCCCACCAAAAGAACCCAGGGGTGGATTTGAGATCCTCTGGCTACTCAGTCCTACGCTCCACATTCCGTAGCACACATCACCTCTGAGAAGCTCTCGGGTACTAAGGAAAGCTGCTTAACCTACTGGTGCTAGTTTTCGCCCACCTTGCATGGAATCTTCTACCTCCCTTCTACTAACCCCACTCTGAAGAGCCTACCGCTGGCTTCAGTGGTTTGGAGAATTCCATGCTCCACGGTGCTAAATGGTGTCCAACACCCTAGATCCTTTTGATTTTAAGAAAAGCATTGCTTCCTTTGTCTTGTCTTTCAGGGCTCTTGCTATTTAACATCTTCATCCTTCTCAGTCTCTTAACTTTAGAAAAAGAAATGTCCTCTATCCAGGAGGACTGGCAGAAATCAGGAAGGGGGAAAATCTGTAATGTAATACTTTCATCTCAGTTAAATGCTAAAATGTACTTTTTCAAACCAAAAACAATTTTACCCTGTCAAAGCCAGAACCCTCATTGAGACACACATAAGATGCATATTTACTTCTTAAATCTTACATTCCCAGTTCTCTTGCAACAAAAATAAAGGCATTTTAAAGACTGCTTGTCATTTTTTCAGTTATAAATCC
>PVKS010033097.1:0-22007 GCA_004027875.1 Aplodontia rufa
TTTTGAGCATAAAGTGGTGTTGAATTTTATGAAATGCCTTCTCTGCATCAATTGAGATGCAGATTGAGATTATTATATGATTTTTTATTTTAATTCTGCTTATGTGGTGAATTACATTTATTGATTTGCGTATGTTGAACCAGGCTTGTTTTCCTGGAATGAAGCCCACTTGATCTTAATGTATTATCATTTTGTATCCGATTAGCTAAAATTTTATTAAGGATTTTTGCATCAATGTTCATCAGGGAAATTGGTCTGTAGTTTTCTTTCCTTGACATGTCTTTGTTGGGCTTTGGAATCAGTGTAATGATTGCTTCATAAAAAGTGTTTGGGAGTGATCCCACTCTATCAATTTCCTGGAAGAGCTTGTAGAGAATCAGTGTTAGTTCTTCTGTGAAGGCTTGGTAGAATTCAGCCATATATCCATTTGGACCTGGGATTTTCTTTTTTGGGAGAGCTTTGATTGCTGCTTCAATTTTGATATCTGTGATAGGTTCATTTAGATTTTCAATGTCCTCCTGTGTTAAAGAGGGATGTCGTGTGTGTCCAAGAACCTGTCCATGTCCTCCAGGTTATCAAACTTGGCAGAGTATAAATTTTCAAAATAGGTTCTGATAATCTTCTGGATCTTGGATGAGTCTGTGGTGATATCCCCATTTTCGTCTTTTATTTTGTTGATTTGCTTCCTTTTAGTGAGGTTGGCAAGGGGTCTGTCAATCTTGTTTATTTTTTCAAAGAACCAACTCTTAGTTTTATTAACAGTCTGTATAGTTTTTTTGTATAGTTTTTTTTTGTTCTCAATTTCGTTGATTTCAGCTCTGATTTTGGTAATTTCCTGACTTCTGTTAGCTTTGGGGTTGGACTGATAAATTGCATTTTGAAAGCACCTGAAGAACCATTGGAAAAGGGAAGGATAGTAAGGTAGGCAATTAGGTAAGCATGGAGTAAGAAGTTGTGTGCGTGTGTGTGTGTGTGTGTGTGTGCGCGCTTTTCTTTTTCTTTTTGTCTGTACTTTTCAAATCAGTGAAAATAATTTCTTAGAAGGTTAAAAGAGAAAATATTACAATCTTTAGACTTCAGGAATCTGCTTCTTATAATTATTAGAATAAGATACAAGCTTGATTAGTATTCCTGCTGAGTCATTTGTTTAACTTTTGGCAAAGCGTTTTATTTCCCTGAAATATTCCAATATGATGATCATAAGACTTGGTTCATTTTAAGACATTTCCCTTCACTTATGAAAAAGGGCTCATCAGCAGTCCCTGCCAAAAGCTCATTAAAATACCTTTTAAGCCCTACTTTAAGGTCATTTTTGGTATTCATTGCACTGTTAATTAGAAAACCGAAGTTTCCTTTATTCCTTCCAGAAACATTCTCCAGTAGCATCTTTGACTTTGGCATTTTTGCTGACTGCCCTGTTCCTCTGAAATTAACTTTTAAAAGAATAAATGACTCTATTTTTGCTTTGCTATAATTTTTAGCTATTAGTTTTGCAGCCTCAATTGCTGATAAACCTAAAGCTGTCATTTATTAATTTATTGAGATGCTCCTCACATTTTCCACAGAGATAGAGAAAATGTCAATTAAAATCATCACTGCAAAAGTCAGATCACAGAAAATGACTTTATATACTCAGAGAATGGACTTACATGGAGCTGAATTCCAGTTTTCTAAAAGTACAAAGGTCTTATGTGTAAATTCAATATATTCTTATTGCTAATCATCTTGGCAGATGTTCAGCAAAATAATTCTATTTTTACCAATATTGCCTTCAAGAAAATGCATAAAGGAAAAATAGAAACTTTTTGTACTTAGAACTATGAGAGAGATCAAATGAAAGAGATCAATTAAAGAGAAAACAGAAAACTTAGCCTCTCGTGGTAGCTATGTACTTTGTTTCTACAGCAAATCAGGGACAGTTACTGAGCAAGTTTACAAAACTTGTTTATGCCTCAAAATTATAGCTCCCTGGATCCCACCCAGAACCTTCTGAATTGATCTTTGTAGTGCTGGGGCCCAGAAATCTGTATGTGTGTTGAGCTTCCCAGAAATTCTGATACAGTCATTCCCTTGAACTCTGTTTCATAATCAATATGTTATACTGGCAAGAAGCAGAAATACTTAAATTGAAAACATTCATTTGTATTTGTTTTAATCTAGGCAAATATGCAAAAAAAAAAAAAAAAGATGTAGGTCTATCTAGAATCATCTCTTATATCTGAGATAGCCGGAGGTGGAGCACTTCTTTCTTACTCATGAAGAATGTGAAGTCAGCAGACACACTGAAGATCTTTCCTAGGGAAGTGTTCAAGGCTGAATTGGATGAAAAAAATCCCAAACTCATCTCTGGAGCAGAGGAACAGTTCTAGTAAAGGACAGAAGAAGGGCTCCCACACTGCATGGCTCCAGGAACCACTCACACAGCCCATTGCTGTGTAACAAATCACTCAAACTTAGTAGCTTAAAGCAACACATGTTTATTATCTCATAGTTTCTATTAGTCAGGTATCTAAGTCTCTCAAGTGGCTGCATTCAAGCTGTTGGATGTCACTGGAGTCATCTTAAAGTTCACCTGGTGGAGAATCTTCTTCTAAGTTCATTTATAGTGCTTGCAAGCTCACTGATGTGGTTCTGGTAGCCTTGATTCCATACCACATGGGCCTGGACGTAGCCTGCCTGAGTGTCCTCTTGACACTGCTGGCTTTCTATTGAGTCAGTGATGGGAGGGTAGATGGGGGAAAGAGAGAAACCTGAGAAACTCCCTGGATGGAAGCTGATGTAACCTAATCTTAGGAAAGGCATTTCATTACTTCTAGGTCTTCTGTTCCTCACAAGTGCATCACTAAGTCTAGCACACACTCAAGAGGAGGGAAAATTGAGCCCTTGTAGTAGTAGTAGCAGCTTTTAGACTTATTTTGAAACCTTCACAGTAGTCTGTGTCCCCTCCTCCTCTACTTGGGCAGCACACAGCTTACTTGACTGTACATAACAGTCCTGGTTAAAAACCAAGAGACCAAGGAGTAGGAGTAAAAGTTGGGACAAACCTGAGGTTACCTGGAGGAATTCTGGGTGAGCTCTAGGAATGCATGTGAAGCAGTGGTACTCGGTGCTCAAAGGAGCAGGCTTAAGTGTCAATTTATTTATCTGGGTAAGGGGATTATAAATGGGTAGCAATATCGCCAACCCCATAAGGCCACTTCCTACCTTCAATTTTTTCAGCAAGTTCTGCTGATTTTACCACTACAACATGTCTTATAGGTACCTACTTTTCTCCATACCTGTGGCCACCTCTTCTTCTCCACCATCTCATCTGGTTGGCAGTAATGACCTCCCACTGGTTTCCTCATTTCCGCTCTTCTAGGTTCATTCTCTTCACAGCAATCAGAATCAACTTTAAAAAGAACTTCATCAGGCATGGTGGTTCACACCTGTATTCCCAGTGACTCTGGAGTCCGAGGCAACAGGAACATAAGTTCTAGGCCAGCAAAAGTGACTTTGTGAGACTGTGTATCACAATCAAAATAAATAAAAAAGACTGGGGACATAGTTCAGTGGTATTCTACCATTGGGTTCAATCTCTAGTACTTCAAAAAATAAAAATAAATTAATAAATGCATAAATAAATTAAATGGAACCAAATTCGTCATTATGAACCATAAAACCCTGAGTCACCTGACTCTCACCTATCTTTTCAGTTTCACCTTGCATCATCCTACCTCTGCTATCCTTTCTGCTCAAATAGCAAGCCAGACTATTTTCCACCATAGGGCCTTTGCACTTATTCTGTCTGGGACCACCTCCTACATGAATTGGGATGGCAATCTTCATGTTCTTCAGGCCTCAGATTGGACATCATCTTCCTGTCACACCAAGTTTATCTCTTCCTAGCACTGACATAATCTGTAATTATCTTATTATTTATTTTCTTATTCATTGCTATTTTCAGTTATCTGGAAAGCAAGTTCCATGAAAACAGCTCCTTATCTCTTTAGTTTGCTGTTAAACATTTAGTGGTTAACCTAATCCTTGGATTATATGGTGGAGTCTCAGAAAATATTGTTTTTTTCTTCTTTTTTTGTGGCAAGCCCCAGGTACTCTACCACTGAGCTGCATCCCCATGTCCTTTTTAACATTTTGTTTTGAGACAGAATCTCATCAAGTTACCAAGACTGGCCTTGAACTTGAGATTCTTCCTGCCTTAGCCTCCTGAGTAGCTGGGACTCAGGTATTTGCCACCAAGTTGGACTATAAAAATAGTTAGCAAATGAATAAATAAATAAAAACAATATATTTAATTTAGCATATAATATATTTTTAGCTTAATACTGTGCCTGGAACAAGTAGCTGCCAAATATGTTAAGTAATTATAGATGGCATATACTAACATGTATTTCACAGGGCTGATGAAGTGATTAACTGGGACAGGATGTGAAACACAGCTTCTGGTATGTTAAATTGTCAAACACCATTTATTGAGTGCCTAGCATGTGTTTGTATAATGAGACTGGTGACTGGTTAACATTTGGCTACTAAACATCTATATATTTGGAAGCCACTTGATGTTTAACTGAATTTTCAGATTTTCATATTGATATCATTTAATTTTAAAATCCAAAGGTACTAAGTGTTGTGCTTTAGGTAGAGAGATGTGAAACAAGTGAGTGTGTTATTACTTTGGGCACACTTTGTACCATAAAGTAAGTCACTAAGTAGACCTCATTGTTGGATGCCTCATTAACTCAAGCACTCCATTAGCTTGCCTTTCCTATACTTGACAAAAATCAATCTTGTTTGTGCAGGATATTTGTTCTCCCATAACAGGGACATAGTTGAAAAAATTTAGATAGTTTCAGAAAAACTATCAAGAGAAAAAAAATTCTTAAATATAAGGGCTGCTGTGGGGATTTCATTCTGAGTGCTGAAATATCCCAATGCATGTCTCCAGGTGCCTTCCTTGGCAAACAGAATGGCACATGGAAGATGCTGCATAAATGATTCTTTTTTTTTTTTTTGAGAGAGAGAGAGAGAGAGAGATTGAATATCAATTTCATTCATTTTTCATTTGGTTTTTGTTTTTCTAACACTCAGTTGTGTATGTGGTGCTGTTATCCAGGTCCTTGTGCTGCCAGGCAAGCACTCTACCACTGAGCCACTACTTCAGCCCCTCAATAAATGATTCTTAACAGAAAGGATGAGTGAATTAAAGTTTAGGCCAATACCTTTTATATAGTCTAAGAGGAATGAACATGGGACTGAAACCTTAGAGAACTGGATTTAAGTCAATATTCCATTGCTTATTAGCTGCATAACCTGGGACAAATTTTCTTAATAATTTTTTTTAAGAGAGAAGGAGGGGGGATTTTTATTGAGTTTTTCACATGGATTTCATTGCTCTGACACTTAGTTTTGTATGTGGGTGCTGGGGTTTGAACTCGTGTACTCGCACCTGCTGGGCAAGCGCCATAACCGCTGAGCCACCGCTCCAGCCCCTAGGACAAATTTTCTAACTCCCCTGATCTTGTATTCTAAAACCATAGGATGAAAAAACATTGTTAGTTTTAGAGCGTAGGAATGATGTGGTAGCAAATGGGAGATAAGACATGTAGTTGAATGAAGCTAATTATTTTTACTTTCTACTCTTTCTGCTGGATTTTAGAAAATTAACTTGCCTTTTCAACTTTTCAATCTATCTATAGCTAAAAGAGACACACTAACAGTAGAGTGGCCCATAATTCCTACATGATCTGTTTTATAGAGGATAAATCCAGGGGCTTTTGATATTATGTATTTTAATATTAATTAAAATATAAAACAAAAATAGAAGGTAGTATATATAATAAACATAATTACTAATAAACATTTTCAGAAGAAATTTTGATTTCCTTCTGAAAAAATAACTAGAAACCCTGTAAGACTGCTAACTTATGCTGTGGTTCTTGGGGAAGGGCTCAGCAAAGCTACTATTCTTCCAGTGTCCTCCTTGTAGAAGGAATTTGAGCCATTATGAAATGACAAAGCAGATCAATAGGTGGCACTTCCTTGTCCCAAATGGGTGATTTGTGTCTCTGAGAATGTTTAGATGCTTTTAACCGAGTCTCTGAGGCATGCAGGAAGGGTCACCTTAAACATCCCTTACACAGGATAATGGCATTATTGGTAAAGCTTGTCTTTGAATATAAGAGACCTCTAACAGTGTTTTGTGCTACTTTGATAATTCCTAGCACATTTTCTTATACTTGAAAGTAAATTTTACTTGTCTTTTTTAAAAAAATTCAATTCTAAAACTGGATTGCATTTTCATCTATCAGTTCATAAACATTTATTGAGTCCTTCCATGTGTCATCAGGCTTTGTGCTAATATCTCAGGATAAAAGGATATATTCCCAATTATAAAGAGCTTCAAGTAGATTGCAATAAGCAAATGCATGGCAATTCTATGACAGAGGCACCGTACAGGGCATAGTTAGTTGTAAAGGAGAGAGGAGTTAATTCTTTCTATTGGTAGATACTAGGATTTGAGTGTCAAGAGATCATAATATTAATTTTCTGTTGATGGGAAACAAATTACCCTCAAACTTTATGGCTTTAAACAACATTTATTATAGTTTCTGTAGGTCAGGAATCTGGGTGTGGGATAGATGGTGGTTATTGTTCAGAAGTTTTCAGGAGACAGTAAGGGCCGCAATTAGCTTTACTACTTGACTGGAGTAGGATCTGCTCTAGACTCATGTAGTTGTTGGAGGGGTTCAGTTCCTCATAGGCTGTTGATTCCTTGTTGCTGATGGCTGGAGTTTCCCCTCAGTTTCTAGTTACATGGGCCTCTGCATAGGGTACCTCACAATATGGCAACTTACTTCATCAGAGTGAGAAAGCAATAAGAGGCAAAAAGAAAATGCGGACAAGAATGAAGCCAAAGTCTTTAATAATCTAATCTCCAAAGTGACATTCTATCACTCTTTCCATAGTCTGTTCATCAGTAGCAAATTTCTAGGTTCAGTCTACATTTGAGGGGAGGGGATTACTTAAGGTCATGGACACCAGGCGGTGGGAATTATTGGGGGCCACATTGGAACTTCTACTGTAGATGAATAAGCATTTGAAGCGCTCTTGGGATGGCAGAAGAGGAGAAGTACTTCAGGGAAGAGGGACACAAATGAGCTAAGGTATGAAAACATGAGTAAGTTCTGACTGGAGAACTTCAAATATTTAACTGGAATGCAGGGTGCAGGGGATAAAGGGTGGTGATGGTGGTGGTGGTGGCAATAGCAGAAAACTACACTAGACAAGAAGGTTAGATAGAAGCTCAATGGGTGTAAAGTTACAGTTATGTAACAAGAATATGTCCTAAAGAGCTGCTTTACAACATAGTACCTACACTTAACAATATGGTATTGTGGACTTAAAAATTTGTTAAGAGGGTGAATCTCATGTTAAGTGTTCTCACCACAAAATAACACAAACCAAAATAAATCCTGTAGGGTTACAGGAAACTTGGGGAGGTCATGGATAATAATATTATCATTATTATCATGGGTATGATGATTCCATCAA
The DNA here is from genome assembly GCA_004027875.1 of Aplodontia rufa. Lineage (NCBI taxonomy): Eukaryota > Metazoa > Chordata > Mammalia > Rodentia > Aplodontiidae > Aplodontia > Aplodontia rufa. The sequence continues at coordinate 7,552 of PVKS010033097.1, forward strand.
ATGATGCAAATTTCCAAATTCATCAATAATGCAGTCAAGAAAAAGGAGACAGATTGTAAAGGGCTTTGTATGGAGAAACAGAGAAAATTGAACTTTATATCAAGGTATTGAGAAATGATTTAGGAATTTTAAGGAGAGAACTAATTACACATTCACTGTTGAAAGATTACTCTTAAGGTAGTGTTGACCAAGGGGTCATTTATCTTGCTTACAGCTGATCCTCTTAGACCCTCATAATCAACGTGTGTCAGCTTTTCTGGTTTGTGGAAACAAAGAGTTTCAAGGCTATGCAATGAGTCATCAATAATCTGTCACTTGATTATGGGATTATGTTTGTGGTCCTAGTTTTGAAATGGCAGAGGGTGGACAACTGATTTCTACTTTGCATCAATTTCAGAGAAACCTGGAAAACTTAAGTCAGAAGCAGTTGGTTTGTCTTTGGGTAGGATAAAATATAATTAGCTTCTATACATTGTTCATATTAGTCCCATTAATTTAAACTATCCTGCTGTTTTTGTCTTGAAATCTTATTGTTCCATAGTTGGAAAGTGTTGAAAAGCCATTAACAAAGTACTAAGAGACACAGTAAATGTGGCCATACTCTGGCAACTGTTTAGAGATTTAGAATATTTTGAACTGAAAAACAATACAGTAATTGTGTCTCAGTTCCTTGTTTGTCTAGTGAAAATCTCGGTGATGGTTGTCTCCGAGGCATCAGAGCATTCCACTTTTTAAAGCTTTCTGTAAGAAGCACAATTACTTAGGCATTTGCATATTTATTTTATAGAGAGCAGTCTTTTTTTTTATTCATTCAACATAGTCTTACATATTGGAGGGACTTGTTACACATTCATGAACATATGGATATTGACAAAGTAAGTTAAGGCTGATCCTAGTCCATGGTCTCTGCCCTTTGACTACTCCCTGTTCCCATGTTTCCCCTATTTTACTCCCATGTTAGTTGGGCTTCTCATGGGAATCAAGGATTCCCAGCTTCATTGACAACCCCTCTGCTCTCTTCCTCCAGCTGCATTGATAACCCCCTTACTTCCTCCCTCTCCTCTTGCTCCCCTCCTTTCTCCCCCCAGCTTCATTGTTACGGTTCTCCTTGTAGAGAGCAGTCTTAGAGCAGGATGTATTCTTCCTATTTTAGCTTTGACACTAATTCTTTGATATTTTTGGGTCATAGCATTGTGGAAAAAGGCTTTTCTTCTTGTACTTTTGCAAAATGTTTAGAAAAGCAGTTGCTAAGATAACATTGGGTTGTGTGAAATTTCCTTCCCACTCTACTGCTGATAGGTAAGCTTTTTTTTTTCCTAGTAGAGATACTGTCGTTTCCAACAGGGAGCATACACTGCATGAAAAGAGAGACAGTCAAGAGCGATAACACAGAAATGACAGAAATGAAGAGTCTGCCCTGCCTTCCTTAGTCAGCTGGGAAGTGAAAGGAGACCTTGCCTGTATCTGTTTCCCCAGAGCCATCTTGCCCCATCTGCTAGCTCTTGGAGTACACCAGGGCTGGGCTGTGTGGTGCAGAGCTGACCCAAACACGTTGCTTTTGAAGTGAGAGGAGGCCTGCGTGGTTAGATAAGCAGGCTATTTGCTGCTAACTAGACAGTTCTTGAGCTTGACATCCTAGGAAGACAGAAGAGTTTGTGAAAAATGACTAGACTCTTCTTCTGCTTGAGAACTACATAAAATTTGCTGTATGCATTTATTCATAAAAGGGAGATATAGGGTGCACACAGGTCCTCCCTACTATAAAGGTAGTGAGAGCCTCTAATCAGTGCAAGAGGTGTTTTCAGGGAGCATCAGATATATTTGTAATAATTTATTTTTATGCTGGGTGATTAATATAGGCGTTCATTATATTATTTGTTTGTTAAAAATGGAAACAGGTGGAATTTTAAGACTTCATTCAGGTTTAATCATGATACAATAAACTGCACATATCTAAAGTACACAATTTAGTAAATTTTGAGATAGATATACAGTTGCAAAGTAATTATCACAATCAAGAAAAGGAACATATTCATCATCTCTCAAATTTTCTTCATGCTCCTTTGCAATCTGCCTCTTTTGTTTCTATGTACTTTCCGTACCCCTGGGAACCTGTAATTATCTTTTGGTCATTATAGCTTAGTTTGCATTTCCTAAAAAATTATCTGAATAGGATCATATAAGATGTATTCAGTGTTGGTTGGCTTCTTTTACTCATAATATAGATTTTGGGATTGATCAATTTGGTTGTATGTAACACTAGTTTACTCCTTTTTATTGTTGACTAATATTCCATTATAAGAATATACCAAATTCATTTATTTATTCACCTACTGAGGGACATTGGGTAACTTTCAAATAAAGCCATAGGGTAGTTATCAAAAATAAAGTGGCTGTAAGCTTTCTTTTCCAAGTTTTTGTGTGGATCTATCCTTCCATTTCTCTTGAGTAAGTAAGGAGTGGAAAGCCTAGATCGTTTGGTAGATGTATGTTTAGCTTTATAAGGAACTACTGAACTATTTCCTAAAGTGACTGTACCATTTTGCATTTCCAAGAGCACTGAGAATTCAGATACTTCCACATTCTTCCCAATGCTTGATATGGTTGAGTGTTCTCAGTGTAGGCTCTCTGTAGGTGTGTCATGGTATCTGGTTGTCATTTCAATTTGCATTTCCTTCATTACTATTAATGTTGAGTACCTTTTCACGTTCTTATGTGGCATCTGTATATATATATTTTTTTGATGAAATGTTTATTCAAATCTTTGGCCCATTAAAAAACTGGGGTTTTTGCTTTCTTAGTACTTGTTTTTGAGAGTTCTTTATTGTAAATATAAGTTTTCATCAGATATACACTTTGCAACCATTTTCTCCCAGTTAATGACTTGTCTTTTCATTCTTTGACAGTGTCTTTTGATACTGCATGTAGTAAATTTGATGTCTACTCTTCCAATTTGTTCTTTTATTGATTATGCTTTTGATGTTATTCTAAGAAACTATGCCTAATTCAAGTTCTCAGAGATTATTTCCTATGATTTCTTCTAGGACTTTTATAATTTTTAAGCTTTATATTTAGATCTGTGGTCTACTTTGATCTTACATGATTCAATTTTTGTATGATATGAAGAATAGTTTCAAGTTCAATTTCTTTTCTTTATGCATAGAAATATCCAACTGTTCCTGTGCCATTTTTTTGAAAAACTCCATCTTTTGCCACAATTTCCTCCATCTGTGACTTGTCTTTTGCACTACAATACCTTAAAATGTTGATGTAGTCACATTTGTCAGTTTTATCTTTTATAGTCTATAATTTTGGAGTTGTAGCTAAGCATTTTTTTCCTCCTTAAAAATCTATTGGTTAGTATTAAATCTCAAACTTTTGGCTATCTGCCCACTTTATGATAATTGAATATGCAAATGTAGATGAAATATCCTTAGTATTTGAAATATGCTAATATTGTGAGTATAATGTCCTATTTTATAAACTTAAGAGAGGCTGAGGTGGTTGCAATTCCTTTTGAAGAGACAGAAGGAATTTCAAAGCCTTGTTGGAAAAATAGAGTGAAAAAACCCTGCCATATATATCTCCATTTTTGAGAACAGAAGGATAATAGTGGTGGCTTAGTTTCAGGTGCAGTTTTGTGATAATGACAGCTGATGTTAATATGCTGTGGAGTGGGTGGTGTGTATAATTGGACTTAAAGTGAAAGAGCAGCTATGAAGAATTAGTATTCTCAATTGCTGGGAATAATTTAGGGTGCAGAAAATAAGTTATTCATATTCCTTCTCTGCCATTTCTCCAGAAAAAAGCCAGTTTATGATCCATGGGATAATTTACCTTTTTTCTTCTTGCATGTGAGGCACTCTCTTTAGTCAGCATTTTTCCTGTTCCAAATCTCCATTGTGTGCCTTAGGCTGTCTAGTCAACTCACACAGATCCTTGGTTTCAACAGAACCTTACCTTCCATGTCTTTGAGGCCATGGATGCTCCATGCACCTGGACATATTCCCATATCCACAAATATCCCCTCCAACTTTGCCTCCAGTTCCCGACAGTTGAGGAATTTCTCCTTTTGTTCTAGGTCTGCCTTCCCCTTTGCCCTTGACACTTGCCCTTTGAATCCAAGGTGACATCCTCTGTAGCCATTGCGCTCTGTTTCTTATACCCTCGCTGCCTTTCCATCGGGCCCTTGCCCAGTGAATAAACATGCCCATGGTTCTCCAATCCTGAAAAGATCCCTCAACTGGACTCTGGATTTCCCCTGTTTTGCTTCCTCTTTTTATCCATTTTTCTTTTTTTGAAAAGTAATATTGCTATCACCATTGCTACTTCTCTTTTTCCTCCATCCACTGTGTCCTGACCTCTGCCTTTAACATTCGATTGAGATTGCTCTCCCTAAGGTTCTATGGCTTTTAATTGCCACATCTAATGGCATTGACATTTTGCAAGACTATTTTACTGAATTCCTCAGTTGTATTTACTTATTTTTTTTTCAAAACTGCACCATTGGGTACTATGAAATTTTACTTTCTTGGTTCTTCTCTGCTTCTCAGTCTGTTTCTTTATTGTATGTCTACACAATGAAATTGCCTTTAAAAATGTTTTAAGTGACTCATCTAAACAAATAATTATCGTATGCACACTGCAGCTATTTCTTATTTCTTGTCAACCTTGTTACGTTAGGTACCTAAATGAAAATCTTGCTGTTAATTTTTTTTATTTTAGTAGGTCATATGTTCTAATTTTATTCAATTAACTTTTTACTTGACCTTAATAGAGAAAAAATCCTCTTGGATCTGTTTACCTGTACTTTTGGCATAAAGTTGGATGGGCATCAAATCTATGCAACTAAAGCAGCTGAGTCCAGAATATTCAACACACGGGACAGAAATAGATAATACTATGCTTTAGAAATTATGCAAACCTTAGAAATCTGTAAATGAGAATTGAATTTGGAGCCTAGAGGTAGAAAATGTGATTAAAGAGAATGTGAGAGCTTCTAAGATATTTTTCTGTGGGTAGAGTTAAAAAAAAAAAGACAAATCTTATTTGCTTTTTTTCTCTACCAGCTAAAAAGGCAATACAAAAAGCCTTAGAAATGCAAAGTTGCTTTTGGCATTTAAGCAGATTTTTGGCATATGGTATACTAATCCTTATTTAAGTCAGCAATATAGTGAGGAGTCACAGTTAAGGATAAATTCTTCATACATATGATTTTACTGTTATGGTTGATAGAACAGAGGGAAAACATTCTATGTGAATATACTTTTATTTCTGTCAATGTTTTTATCTTCTTACTAGATAGAACTGATCTCTTAAAATTCTAGTGTAATTTAAACCTCTCTTGGCCATTTAAAAATGTCAATGGTCATTTTGTTTGTTCAAAAATTTCAAATACATAGATACATCTTTTTTTCTTTGAGAAAACTAGTTAAATAGCTTGAATAAAGGTACTTTATTCAAGTTTATGCATGATAAAGCATTAGTATTTATATTTATTCTTTATTTTACCACAAAAGGTTTTGTTTCCTTTCGCTTGCTCATAGGAAATATAGCTGGTTTATGCCCCATAAACAGCACTAGCCTTCTGCAACTAGGAAGAGAGCAGCAGTGGACCTGACTAATGGCAGTTTAAAGTATCCGATGCACAGGGATCAAATTAAATAAGGCTTCTGTGTTGTCAAGATTTAGAATCTACTGATGCACCAACATTTATTCATCTGCTTTTTATTTAGCTTTGATGGCACAAGGGTCAGCTGCATCTGATTGCTCTGGCCTCCTTTCAGGACTAGGGGCTGCTGGAGAACAATCTCAGTTACAATTCCACTAGGTGGCAATCTTGGACGGGAAAAAAAAATCCTCCCATTTGCAACCACTGGTTGCTATGGTCCCTTCTCCTCCTGGTCCTTTCCAGTCTCTCTCTTCCCTTTTCTCTTTTTCATGACATATATTGGGCTCTCATTCCCAAGATACATTTTATTTATATCTTTATGAATATACTTATTATTTATTAACTTTCTTCCTGTCACAACCTCCTTTCCATCTCTGAAATAATGAGGAGGGGTTCTGAATGTCCCTGTGAAAGAAGGGGCTATGCCACTGAATAAATGTAATCAAATAAATACATAAAGGTGACCAAATTAAAACATCAATCCCAAAGCCCCAACCCAAAAGAAAATGACATAAAATAATCAGAGATCAAATGTGTGTATAATCTGTCTCTCACTCCCTCAAAACCCATCCTGCTTTTTTCCCAGAAGAAAGTGACAGAGCGTGTTTGCTTTACTCACTGGTCAACAGGAGATGCTTTTCTGGTTTCTGGAGCAGACAGCTCAAGCTGAGATCTGAAAATCTCCTCATGTCCATTTTGCTTTTAACCTCTGAAGGAATCCGCTGCTTCTGCCATTGCTGCCAGTTTTATCCCTGGGGCAGGAGGAAGAACAGAGGCCTAGAGGCCCTGGCAGCACTGGGGGTGGGTTGGGCCGGGAGTCTCCTTACAGCAGGAGGGAGGGCTGCATAAATTAGTCAACAGGGTTTTGTTATTATGAGGGGTTGGTTATAGGAGGAATGAGGTTGATTGAGTTAAAGATACTGTTTTATTCAATCTTCACAACTGTACTTTAAAATTTAGATGAAGACGATAAGAATCCAGTAACCAAGGGATGTCATTATCATCATTAGAGAAAGGACTCAGACCCTGGTTTATTTCGCATCACAACTCAAACAGACTTCTAGGCTGTTTCCAGCTTAATTATGCCAGACTTTTTTCCTTGATTCTTTCTTTCCTATTCTCATATCATTTTCTTCTTTATCTTTTGGCTAAGGATTGAGCCCAGGGGTGGTTTTACCACTGAGCCACAACTCCAGCCCTTTTTATTTTGATACAGGGTCTCACTAAGTCATGTGACCTCCACCTGTGATCCTCCTGCCTCAACCTCCAGAGTCTCTGGTATTTCTAGCATGTGCCAGTGAACCTGGCTTGTTTTTTTCATTCTTGAATCCATCTTCTCATTGCTTAAGTCTTTACCAGACTCACATTTCACCATGTACTACCCTGGATATTACCAATATCAGTGTTCATTTTTTTTTAAGAGCGAGAAGGACAGTGAGAGAGAGAGAGAATCAATTTTATTTAGTTTTTTATGTGGCCCTCACTGCTCTGACACTCCATTGTGTACGTGGTGCTGGGGTTCAAACCCGCATACCTACGCTTTCCAGGCAAGCACTACAACCACTGAGCCACTGCTCCGGCCCTCAATGTTGTTTTGATTTTCATTACTTTGGAATATAATGCCTGTTTGGTGAGTAGCTGGTTCATGCCCTCTATTTTTTTTCCTATTGAGAGTTCTTCTTTTCTTCATTAAGTTCTCTCATTTTGTGTGTGTGTGTATATATATATATATGTATGTATATAAATAACCTACATGACCTCTTTTTTTTATTTGTTTGACACAGTTTTACATATTGGAGAGAATCATTGTTACATATTCATGCATATATGGATATTGACATAGTAAGTTAAGGCCCATCCTAGTCCAGGATCTCCCCCACTTCATCCATTCCCTGATTTCATATCTCCTCTGTAATACATATTTTAAAGTACTTTAAATTTTTTCTTTATTAGTTTATTAAACCTTTTCTTCTATAAAGAAAAATTTTAATTTTTACAAATTAGAACCTGTTATTTTTGTTTTGCTGTCTCATGTATACAAACTTCTTTACTTCTTGACTTTAAAAAAGTTTTTCCTATATTTTCTGCTAGGAATGTTTTTTGACCTTCATTGCTTATTTTCAAAGCATTATATTTTGTATGTTGTAAAGTAGAAATCTAACATTATTCCACCTTGAGAATAATCTGTTCTTTGAAATAATACAAATAAATATAGTTATTACCATGTATGTAGTGAACTTATTCTATGAGGTATTATTTTTATTTGCATTTTTTTCAGAGGAGAAATTAAAGCATAGGAAGGTAACTTGACTTTGCAAAATCTAAGCACTAATATTTGGCTTTAGGAACCAAGGAAGCTGGTACTTCTCAGGAGGTGATCCGACTTGAGAACCAGGCCTGAGATTTCTAGATTCATTCTCAGGGATTTAATTAGTATGAAATTTTTCTTTAATTATATTTTACTCTTATTTTCCTTTTCAGGCATTTAAAAATAGGACAAAGGAAAATTAATGTACTTTCAAACTGAATTATGAAAAACTAAGGATATTAAAGGCTAAATAGAGTCTAACATAAAGACTATAACATAAATCCAAATATAGATTCACAAATCTTGGTTGGATGTGTCTTCCAAACTCACTCACTACATTTGAAAATGCTCCACACATTCCTATGAAGTATCTAGCTGTGCAAACACTTGAAACTCTACCTACCCATTCCCAGGGGTGGACCCTGACACGCTGGCCACTCTCCCCCTCTCTCCTTAGGACAAATGGCCTGGGTTTTTAACTGCTTGTGATGCAGGGTGTTGCTCTGCAGCCTGCCCAAGCTCACTCTCCTAAACTAATCTCACATGTTTCAGGCTCATTACCTCTATACGCTAACAAGTTAAGTTCATTTGAGTTACATTTGTTAATTTACTTTGCAGGGGAATTACTTACACGGTGTGTGTGTGTGTGTGTGTGTGTGTGTGTGTGTCCAAGCCTTAACAGCCTGAGAGAATGATCATTGTTTATTATCTGAGAGTCATTGCAACAAACGGAAATTTTTGACTTCACTTAACCCATAATACTAGCATATCCATTTTCTACACTTGAATTCATGTACTCAGAAACAACTTTTGAATAAAATAAAACCATAAAAGCTGTAGAGAAAATCAGTGTACTCTGGGGGCTTGTTTTAAAGATGTGGACATTATAGCACATAAATTTTTAAATAATTATTTCAAACAAAGCAGTAGTCAACATTTCTCATGATTCAAACTGAATTATCTTTTAAATATTGCAGAATGTGAATTGTGCTAGTATTTTGATCATCAGATATTGAACAAAAAATTAGCTGAACTATACATAAAGTAAAAGAACATTTCAAGACCAGGTGAATGTGCATGTCCTTCTTGGAGAGGGTTTTGAAAGTGGCCTGCTGTTTGTTTGAAGACCAATACCTAATTTATATTTAGAAATTTAGTCTTATATTGGATTTGCGTTCTGGTGGGTAATATTAGGCATGGTCTATGAGTATATTGACTCTGTTTTGAGCTGTAGAATCTTGTAGTTATAGCTTTTTCAAACAAGTCTTTTTTTGTTTGTTTGTTTGTCTTTCTCCCCCACTTCTATCACACACACACACACACATACACGCACACTCACCCTCAAGCGACATTTTGGAAGGAACTGTCTTGAGTGTTTTGCAGAGGAAACCCATACTGGAGAAAATAGAACCTCCTTTAGTTTGTAGCAATTCCCATGTCTGAGTTAGAAAGAGATGTGGCAAAGATACTCAATTTAAATTCTGAACCTGGGGCAATTGTGAGCAGGTACTGAGAATTCTCTGTGGATACATCAGAGAGCTAATATCACCATCTACAAGCACAGGAAATAGAATGATATCAGCTCAGGGATTCACTGAATCTGGATAGGTTGCAAGTTCAGAAAGTGGGGAAGAAGGAGGCTCTGGACCAGACTAGGGCAGAGCTCTTCCCATCATCTATATTCAGTGAAGGATTTCCCCCATTCTGGAAGTGAGGTGTGAACAGAAGCTAACATCAAAACATGCTGCGTGTTTCTCATGGTTTTTGTGAACAAAATTACTCATGTTAACTGTGGTAAATTGACAAATTTCATCCATTGTGTGGCGTCACTTAAAACCTTATACTTTTCTTTTATTATTATAAGATTCTTTAAAAGAGAGAGAGAGAGTGAGAGAGAGATAATCAATTTTATTTAATTTCTCATGTGTCCTTCGTTGCTCCAACACTTCATTGTGTGCATGGTGCTGAGGTTCAAACCTGGGTCCTCGTGCATGCCAGGCAAGCGCTGAAATCACTAAGCCACTGCTCCAGCTTTGACTATAATATTCTTGATAGAATAATTTCTGCATAGATCATTGAGGAGAAATGGCAGTATATGGTGAAATTCTGCTGATAATTTTACTCAGGGTTCTAGTGGGCAGAGCAGGTCAGTGGCATCCTGAGACATCAGCATCAATTAAGTAGCATTGCTTTGTTTAATTCAGAAGGAAAAAGAATTTTATAGAACTATAAGCCCTGAAAGAGACTTCAGATCTCATCTCTAACCAAACCATGAGAGCTTAAGCAATTGGGGGTAGGAATAGCAAATGATCTGTCCAAAGCCACCAAGGGAACATAGTAGGCTACCCTACTCCCTGGCTCACCACCCTTTGCTTCCTGATTTCAACAAATTTGCTTGTTCTGGCAAAGGAAAAATTCTCTCTCTTAATCTGTTTCTGGAATAAAATTTTCTCTGCCATTTGCAACACTCCGGAGAATAGAAACATAACACAATCATTGTTTTGCGTTAATACTTCCATTTCCAACCATCTCGGCAATCAATCAGAACTTTTATCTTGTTGCCTGAAGAGACAAGGACATTTAATTCACAACAGTTTCCTTTTCCCTTTCTCTCAGCGACTCTATTAAATAAAACATGATGGATCACACTCTACATTTGCATGCCAGCTAAAACAGTGCCAAGGCTCTGCTTGAACAGAGAGAATCCTGTCCTCACCTAAACAAGACAGAGGGGAAGGAGGGGTTAGCACTGGGAAAAGCTCAAGTTATGCACATGTGTGTATTTTTCACTTAAAGAGGCCCAATTAACAGCCAGAGCAAAACCTGAAAGCTATGGTAAAAATTAATAAATTCCAGCCAATATGGAGCATGATCCTGCCCAAGCAATGGTAGTTTCTTAATAATGCTTGGATCTTAGAGAGCAAAGCTGGGCCTGGTCTGGCCAAATATTCATGTTTCTACATATGCTTGTCCTTTGAGTTAATTCCTTCCTTCCTTCCTGTAACAATTAGAATAGAGACTTATTTTTTTTTTGAGAGAGAGAGAAAGAGAGAACTAATTTTATTTTTTCCATCTGTTTTTTGTTTTTCTGAAACTTAGTTGTACGTGTGGTGCTGGGGTTTGAACCTGAGTCCTCATGCATGCCAGGCAAGCACTCTACTGCTACCACTCCAGCCCAGCATAGAGCTTTTTTTTTTTGAATCTGTGCATTTGCAGAGAATGTTCATCTTTCCCCTTCTTCTTAGCACTCAGGGTGCTTGTCTTGAGTCTCTTTCAGAGTGATGCAATGCACCTTGCAACCTCTGGCACATGGAGCTATCTAGTGTAGCATTGATAGGACACGAGGGCATTGCCCAGTCCAGCCACCTGATTTTATGCAGAGAATCACATTTGTACTGCTGGATTCTCTTCTGCAGAGATTTTATGGTTTGCTGAAGATCTAGTATGGATGCACAGTGAAGTTCTGACTTGAGTGCAGGTTGTTTGCCTCTTAGTGACAGGGAAGTTTTCATTCATTCGTTTATTGAAGAGATCCTATTTTATGCTGAAAGTGTGAAAATAAACCAGATGTAATATCTTCCCACAAGACATTTACAAACTGTGTAGTATTATAAATAAATAAGCAATCATAAATGTGTGATAAGAATAATTAGAGAATGACCCGGAGATTCTGTGGCAGCACAAGACAGGTTTATGATGCTGTGTGAGGATTAAGGAAAGCCTTCTGGAGAAAGCAAAATCTCAGGTGTAACGAAGGATGGAGAGGATTTAACTTCATCCCCTGATAAAGAGATAGGGGTATCAGGCAGTGGAAATCATCTTAGGTGAGAAAATCTGGCTCATTCAAGGAAAAAAAAAGTGCCATTTGTTCACAGGATGCTGTGTCATTGATAATGGAGAAAGAAACTGGGAAGAAAAATTGTTGAGGGCTTCATAAATAATATTAAAGATTTTTAGACTTGCTATTCATTCATTCATTTGTTTGTTCCAGGGATGGAACTCAGGAGTAATATCCCCAGTCCCAGTCCTTTTTTTTTTTTTTTTTTTTTTTTTTTTTTTTTTTTTTTTTATCTTGAGACAGAGTCTTTCTAAGTTGTTTAGGGTTTTTCTAAATTGCTGAGGCTGTCTTTGAACTTGTGATCCTCCTATCTCAGCCTCCTGAGTTACTGGGATTATAGGCATGCACTACTGTGCCCACCTTAGGCTTGCTGCTTATTGCTTATTGAGAAACCATTGAATAATTGTTAGGACAAGAATGACAAACAAGTGTTTATGTTACTGAACACTTATTCAATCTAGAGTGTAGATGATGGATTACATAAAATCAAGAGAATCTTGGAAAATCTGTCACCCCTTCAAACCTGACAGACTGGGCTTTCTACCTACAAACTCTTTAGCTGAAATAAACTGGAAGTGATTGTATCTTATTTAGAAGATGAGCAAAGGTTGGAATTCTACTGACCTGGTAACTATATTGTAGTTTTCCCAGTTTCAAATGTAGAATTCTCTGTTGATACAGTTCCCAGATGGGCAAGATCATGCTGTTTGGCATGGTTGACTTATTACATATAGACTTGTAAATGTGTCACTTGGATTTTTACCTCCTTTGAAACTCTTTATTGTCTGACTCTAGACTCATGGTCTCTGATTTTAGTTCTCTGTCCATTGAGGAGTGGGTGGAAGCTATACGCAATCCCAGGTTTGTAAGCCCTGCACTGATTTTTTAGAGGGTCAATTATACTTCTCCAAAGGTGCGTGGCCCTGTTGCATGGGCTCTGCTTGTCCACCTTAGGTCTCATGCTAAGTCTACATATATGAGAGGTAAATTGCACTCAGACATCTCCATGAATAACATAGGGAAAATAGGAGCAATCACCTTACAAAGCTCACCAGCTCCTCACTGCCCAAGGCAGACCCCAGTCTTACCACACCTAATTCAGGCCTCCCATTTGTAGACCCATAGAGCCCTCAGCAATAATCGCCACACAAACCACACTAGGGGCAGTTTGGACCCATTTGTTTAAAGTCCTAGGGTTTGAATTTAGAAGTCAAGGTACATCACTTCTAAAGTCAAAGAAGAGTGGCTCACAACCAGGAGAAAGGTGATAGGAGGGGCTGAGTGAGGTTTTTGTAGCTTCATTGACCTCCTTCCCCACATGTGGCTCCTCTTCAATTCAGATGATTTTCTGTTTTGAACAGAAAGCATTAGCTCTTATCTTCCTACATAGCTATTCATGCTGAACTTGAGGTTTATCAGATCTCAGAACCTCTCATTCCGCTTCATGTCATTTGCTGTGAAATGGACTCAAAGATCATTGGCCAGGCATTGCCTCAGTCTAGAACTTAAAACTACCCCAAATGCCCTGGTGTCTCCAAGGAAATTTTTCAGGCAAAGTCATCCTGGGATCACACATCCATTTCCCAAGAACTTAGTACTATTTGTTCAGTTAATATTTCCTGAATGGAAAGACACTTTCTAAGAAGCAAATGGATCAAAATCTCCATGTGCGGTTTGCACCTTGCAAAGTGTTCTGATGCTAAGGGTGCAGTTTTGGGGCAAGAGCAGGCTCACCACTGGGACCCAGAGGTGGCACCGGGCACTAGTCTGACAAGACACTGTGAAGGCAAAGGTGATGGACAGATTTGCACAAGGGAGGCAGTTTTCAATAGGTTTATGAGTTAGCACAGAATAACCAGCTGCCTGTCTCCACAGGGAGCACCATTTGACATAAATGAAGACAAGGACAGTGATCAGGTCTGAAAGAGAGTTAATTGAAAAGGAGTAGCCTGCTCTGATCTGAAGATTGAGCTCCTTAGGAGGGTTTGGGAAGCCAGAGCGAGTCAAATGCTGTTTCATCGAAGGATTTTTTTTTTTCTGGGAGATTCAAATCCTATACTTTTTTGACCTCAAATCAGGAAAAGGCCAACATCGCAGCAGTGCCTAAGGGGATAGTTTCAAGGTGATGCATCTGTTAATTGAAATGTTCATTAGAATGGTAGTTTTTAGAACTAGACAAGATTTTAAACATATCAAAGGATAGACTAAAGTATTTGACCTTTTTTTTTTCTTCTAAGTCCCTCAAGTTTTTGGTTGAAAGATAAAGATGTTTGGGTAAGGACTCATTTCTCTTAATGAGACTAGGAATTAAGAATTAACAAACATCTGTCTTAGAAGAACCAAAATTATTTCTGTCTTGACAACCATGAACTACATGCAAGTCTCTGTTCAATGTCAGACAAGCTGTCAGACTATCACTCTGTCTGCATTAGTGTTTCCTTTTGTTCTGTATCAATGACTGCTATATTTTCTTTATGATTTTAGCATTAAGTGATATATAGTTGTTTGCCTATATTTCTAATCTGGCTGACTGTGATCTCCATGAAGGTAGGGGCTTTGTTTAATTTACTATTGAAATAACTTCAAATTGTATGATTCTCAACGCAACAGGGAGATGACTCCATAGGATACTTGGAGGC